>JANAVB010022397.1:3717544-3876553 GCA_029216955.1 Iris pallida | reverse complement strand
AATTTTAATAAAATGTTTCCTTTGACCTACTTTTGTTTTCTAATATTTAGTTAATTCTCCTAAATATCTATTATATTGTTGGTCATTATTTCATCTAGCTATTGTATTATAGTTAATTCTTATTTTTTTAATTAATTATTTAACTATTATATTTTATACCTATAAATTGGAATTAAGTCTTGGGTTAGGACTTATTGGGCTAACCTTTCCAAATTCCTTCTCCTTTTAAAAGTTGGCCCAAAGAAAGCTTATTTCTTGTTTCTCCATAAGCCCACAAGGTGGCCCACCCACTCGGGCATATAGGAGTGAAGGGAAGTCAATTGACTTCACTTTAAACTTTGACTCTTCCCAAAGTCCTCCTTCTTCTGCTCCTTTTCTCTTTCAAATCGAAACAATGTTCGACGGATCAACGAAGCCGATCGCGTCTCCGGCGAGGGGGGCGACAACTCCTCATGGTTCTAGAAGACCCCAGATGCTCCACCCCACCGACCTACCACCGCGCATCCCAGCCGTTCCTTCCCCACCGCCATAGTCAGGCACCCCACCACCGCCCGATCATAACGGCCGTAACCGCCTCGACCGCTTATAAATACGACCGACCCCCTTTCCTATTCTCCACTCCACCCCGACGGTGAAGCCCTATCTCTCCACCAACTGATCTGCTTCCTATTCCTTCTTCTTCCTTACCGACTCTCCATAAGACCCATGGCCATGGCGGAACCACTCGGATGTTCTCCTTCTTCAGCGGTCACTCAGTGACAAGGCACCACCGACTCGACGATGTTCGACGACGGCTCCGGTGGAGTCATCGACACAACGACAGAGTCCTCGATGAAATCCTCTCTACTCTTCGACCAGCGGTGAGGTCTTCATTCTCAGGTGTCTGATCAGTTCCTTCCCGATTGTTGGCTGGCCGATCGACTCCAACAGAGGGAGCAGTTACGTTCTTCTCCAACAACGAGCTCGACAGCACCCTTCGGTAAGTCATCAATCTTTTCCTTGTTCTTCAACTCTTGTGATCGTTCTCGATCAACTGTGTGATTGATCGATTCGTAATCGACTGACAGATCGAACAATTTAATGTTAGTCTATTTGCAAACAATCGATGGAAAAACTCAGTTGCAATCCCTAAGAAGAGATACAAAGAATGCAGTTGCAATCCCTAAAAAAGAGATGCAAATAATGCAGTTGCAATCCCTAAAAAAGAGATGCAAATAATGCTGATTGCGTAGCCTAAACGATTAAAAAATCGAATCGTGTTTGCAATAGCGGTTTCTCGAAGGCAACAAGAGATGATCAACAACAGTTGAGTCTCAGATTCTCGAAGGCAACAGAAAGAAGAAGGAAGAAGAAGAGCGGATCTCGCTGGGGTGTTGAACACCGGCGCTCAAAGCTATACCCGCAGTACGGATAAGCTTCCAGGAACCAGCAAGTTCAGGAGAACTTCTGGAACGCTCGTAAGTCAATATTTGAGACTTGAACGGGCTTCCTGGACTTAACAGACTCCCTCAACTCTCTTTTTGGTGCATCTTTCAAAGGAGGCCAAGGGGCTCTATTTATAGAGTGGAGTTGAGACTTTACCTCTTCTCCTATCCGATGTGGGACTAAAATACCAATACTCAAAAATAGAGTTTGATATTTTAGATCATCCCACAATCAGCATAAAAGTGTGCCAGTCCACGCCTACCCCCCGAACCCTCCCGTGCATGCACGAGACATCTTGGAGTCCGCGTCCGAGTCCGAGTCCGCACAACAAAATTAACTTGCATCCTTGTTGGATTTAATCCTTTTTCCTTCTAGGAAAATACTTCCACATGGCACAAACTTGTGCCCCACTACACCTCATGTGCACACCTCAACACAAGCAATGCATTATATTGAGATACTCACCATTTGGTGTAGCCGATGTGGGACTATCTTTTCTAGTCCAAAGGCAAAAAACACCAACAATCCCCCACATATCTCAATATATGGGTTGAGCGTTCCCCACAGTGATTGTCCATCATGCATTAGGAGAGATGTCGCTACGACTTGAATCTTCCCGCATAGGTTAAATAACAGCATGATACAAGAATGGACTAAGCCTTGAATTCTGCACCATAACTGCAATTCTTCCTACTCACATAGTGACATCAACTGTGCTTCTGGCTGCACATTGAAGGCCTTGTGCCAGCCTGGTTTCAGTGTATAATTTTTGGGCGTCTACAAGTTTACCCTCAAGAGACGGCCTGATATCTCTGTCCATACACTATAGGTGAGTTCTATATAAAGAGTCATTGGCATGAAGCATTGCGCTTCTTTGCGGTGCTACGCCGCTATGACATGGCTGACAAAGCCAAGGCATTACCCCTACCTGGGAACCTCATCGTAGTGTCATACTACTGTAGCATGAGGTCTCAAGCCTCTTTGTAGTGCCAAACTACCCAGCATGAAGCCTTGCGCTCCCTTGTGGTGTTACGCCACTATGACATGGCTTGCAAAGCCGAGGCTTTACCCCTACCTGGGTACCTCATCGTGGTGTCATGCCACTGTAACATGAGGACACCGGCCTCTTTGTAGTGCTGCCTACATCTCTTTATTACGATTATACAACATTAGGCTACCTGCCTATATGCGGTGCTACGCCGCCTGTAACTTGGCTAACAAAGCCGAGGCATTACCCCTACCTGGGAACCTCATGGTGGAGTCACCCCACTGTAGCATGGAGTTGTAACACTCCTTTGTGGTTGTTGCGCCACCATGCTTCCTGTAAAGCATAACAGACCTTCACTCAGTCTGAGAACTTATTAAGGCATTATGACATCCTTCTCACAGGATCAATTTTCCGTAGAAAATTTATAGTAGACAACAGTAGTTCTGGGTCCGAAACCCTTACATGTTCCGCAGAACAAGTGCCCACTGTTAACTAATATTTTTCCAGTCAATAGTCCTCCCTTGAATCAAAAAATTAGATATCTGGTAGATTTCTCTTTGAACCAATAACATAAAATTTATTGATAGGATTATAATGACACAATATTAGAATGCCTTCAAGCCCATCTTCCTTGCTGTGTCCTCGACCAGCTGACGCTTGAGACCCTTCGTGAACGGATCCACCAGGTTTTCCTGACTCCGAACATCGATCACTGCAATGACGCCCCTTTTTATGAGATCGTTCACTGCTCTGTGCTTCAACCGCACAGTCCTCTTCTTCCCGTTGAAGAGTTCATTTGATGCCACTGCTGCTGCCGCCTGGTTGTTACAGTATATCGGAATCACCGGTATCTGAGCCCCAACCATTGGAAGGTCATACATGAGCTCCCGAAGCCACTCTGCTTCATCTGCTGCAGCGTCCAATGCAAAGAATTCAGATTCCATGGAGGAGCGAGATAACATAGTCTGCTTCTTCGACTTCCACGATATAGCAGCTCCACCCATGGCGAACACATATCCACCTGTGGAATATTCGCTCTCCACCTCTGAACACCAGCTAGCATCACTGAAGCCTTCCACTACTGACGGATCTTCGCTGTAGTATAGTGCATATGTCTGAGTCTTCTTGAGATATCTCATAACACGCTTCACAGCTTTCCAATGCTTTACGCCTGGATTGCTCGTAATTCGACTCAACATTTCCACTGTAAAGGCTATGTCAGGCCTTGTGGCAGTAGTAGCGTACATCAAACTTCCGATGACGCTAGCGTACTCCAACTGCCTGACGCTCTCCTTCGAATTTGGCTCCAGTTTCAGATCACTCCTGTACGGTGTATCAATAATAGGAAGATCTTGATACCCGTAGCGAGAGAGCATCTTCTTAATGTAATGAGACTGTGACAGCGCTATTCCAGTGCCTGTCCGGATGATCTTGAGCCCCAAGATTACGTCGGCATCCCCCAAGTCCTTCATACTGAACTTGGTCGAGAGGAAT
Source organism: Iris pallida (assembly GCA_029216955.1). Taxonomy (NCBI): domain Eukaryota; kingdom Viridiplantae; phylum Streptophyta; class Magnoliopsida; order Asparagales; family Iridaceae; genus Iris; species Iris pallida. The sequence continues at coordinate 3,872,646 of JANAVB010022397.1, read as the reverse complement.
TTCTTTGTCTCTGTGACGCAGCTTAAATCCGTACCTAGGATTAGCATGTCGTCCACGTATAGACAAACGATTACTCCTCTTCCGTCAGCAAACTTCGTATAGACACACTTGTCTGTTTCACTGACCCTGTAGCCATTTGACCTTATCACCTTGTCAAACTTCTCATGCCACATTTTGGGAGCTTGCTTCAAACCATACAGAGACTTCATCAACTTGCAGACTTTGTCTTCCAGACCTCTGACGACAAAACCTTCTGGTTGTTGTATGTAGATCTCTTCGGTCAGCTCGCCATTAAGGAATGCCGTTTTCACATCCATCTGATGTATCACCAGCTTGTGTATTGCTGCTAAAGCAATTAACAATCTGATAGTTGTCATTCGAGCTACTGGAGCATAAGTGTCAAAGTAGTCGATCCCCTGCTTCTGAGCAAACCCCTTGGCCACTAGCCTGGCCTTGAACTTGTCAATGGTTCCATCTGCTTTCATCTTCTTCTTGAAGATCCATTTGCATCCGATGGGTCTTGCTCCTTCTGGTAGGTCGACCAATACCCATGTGTTATTGGAGGTGATTGAGTCAATCTCGTTGTCAATCGCCTCCTTCCAGAATATAGCATCTCTGGTCTTCATCGCCTCATCATAGGTAAGCGGATCTGCTTCCACATGATAGGTGACGAAGTCATCTCCGAAGTCTTTCGGCCTCCTCGCTCGCTTAGTTGACGGCTCAGCGAGTTCTGGTTCAGCTGGTGTCTCCTCGACAACAACTCCATCTTGGACTACTGGTTCGATAAAGATCTCTGTCTGCTCCGCACCCTCATTATTCTCCGGAATGTCCGCGAGAACAATGTTCTTGTGCCTTACAAACTTTTCTTCAAAATATTCAGCATCGCGAGATTCGATGATATGATTTGACTCGATATCAAGGAATCTTCGAGCATCACTCTTCTCGGCATACCCCAGGAAGATCGCCTTAGTAGTCCTTGTCCCCAGCTTCTGAATCTTTAGATCCGGGAGCTTCACATAAGCCAGGCACCCCCACACTCGAATGACATTCAGGTTGGGTCTGACTTTGAACCAGAGTTCATGAGGAGTTATGTCGGAAGTTGCATACGGCACTCTGTTCAGAATGAAAGTGGCCGTTAATGCAGCTTCTCCCCAATAGCACTTTGGGAGACCCGCAGTCAACAGCATAGAATTCATCATCTCTGTCAACGTTCTGTTCTTTCTTTCTGCTACTTCCGTTGGATTGTGGAGAATACGGAGTCGTCGTCTCGTTGATGATTCCATGTTCTTTGCAGAATGATGAGAATTCATGAGACCTATATTCCCCACCTCGATCACTCCTCAGCCTCTTGAGTTGTTGTCCAGTTTGCCGTTCAGCCTCAGCCCTGAACTCCTTGAACTTCTCGAATGCTTCGTCTTTAGATTTGAGTAAATAGACGAAGGCATACTTGGAGAAGTCATCGATGAAAGTAATAAAATACTTCATCCCGGCCTTTGTAGAGAATTGTTTGAAGTCACAGATATCTGAGTGAACCAACTCCAGAAGATCTGTGCTTCGATGGACCCTGTGGAAGGGTTTCCTAGTGATCTTCGTCTGAGCACATATCTCACATTTCTCTACCTTACCCCCACACTTGGAGATAAGTCCTAGACTAGACAATTTGTTTATTCGCTTACAATGAACATGTCCTAGTCTATTATGCCACAACTCAAGAGAGTAATTCAAACTAGTGATAGCATTGACATTATTATGCTGGGTTACAACAAGCTGAATTTTGTACATTCCTTCAGTCTGAAAAGCTTTCCCAAAGAAAGTACCCTTCTTGGACATCACCATTTGGCCAGCATTGATGTCCATCCTCAAGCCTGCGTTGCAGAGCAGGCTCCCAGAGATCAGGTTCTTTGCGATTGCAGGAACATGCTTCACACCTTGAAGCGTCAGAATGTTCCCCGATGTAAGCTTCAGCTCCACCGTCCCGATCCCCAGTACTTCAGCTTGTGCCTGGTTCGCCATCATGACTTTCTCGGAAGTAGGCTCATAGGAGACGAACCAGTCCTTGTCTGAACAGACATGACATGTCGCGCCAGTGTCTATCCACCAGTCCAAGTCTGCCCCCACAGTTGCAACCTGTGCTATCATGGCAACCTGATTAGTAACCAAAGAAACCTTGTTAGGCTCACCTTGCTCTTTGGGCTTGGACTTGCATTCACTTTTATAGTGACCCTTCTTGCCACAGTTGAAGCAAGTCACATGGGACTTGGACTTCTGTTGCTTGAATCCTGGACCCTTCACTTTCAGATTCGAGAAGTCCTTCTTCTTGTGGTGAGAAGCCGCCTGCTTCCCTTTGTTCTCTCTGGTGGCTTGAACCAGATTCGCCGTTGCTAGTTGCTTGGACAGGGTGTCCAACTTCTGTTGAGAGCGCATCTCGTCCTCAACATGAATCTCGCTGAGGAGATTATCCAGGCTAATCTCCATCTTCTTCCTATGCATCCTTGCATAGATGTTGCTCCATCCTGGAGGAAGTTTTGCCACGATCCCTCCAACGACGAACTTGTCGACGAGGGGCATGCTATCGTCCTCCAGTTTCTGGCGCAGCTTCAGGAACTCTTTCACTTGGGGCAGCATGGTCTTCTCGTCTTCAAAGACCCATTTGTGGTATTTTTCAACCATGAACATCTTCGACCGGGCCTCGTCGTCGTCATACAGCTTCCCCACGGACTCCCAGATCTCTTTGGCAGAAGTCCTCTTTGTGTAGGACTCGGCCAGAGAGTCTTCCATGGAATTCAGGATCAGCAGCCTGCATATGCTGTTATCCTTTTTCCACTTCGTCTGCTTGCTCGTAGCAGCGGCCAGAACAGCAGCAGATCCTGTTGCTGGAACGATTGGTTCTTCCTCATCCAACACGTGATCAACATCCACGAGTTGAAGGTTCAGAGTCACCTTTCGCTTCCAGATCTGGAAGTGTTCGCCGTCGAATTTCTCCAACTTGTTAAAGCCGGTATCGACAAGCGAAGCACGAGTGTTTTCCATCGAATCGTATAGCTTTGAGATTGTTAGTCTATTTACAAACAATCGATAGAAAAACTCAGTTGCAATCCCTAAGAAGAGATGCAAAGAATGCAGTTGCAATCCCTAAAAAAGAGATGCAAATAATGCAGTTGCAATCCCTAAAAAAGAGATGCAAATAATGCTGATTGCGTAGCCTAAACGATTAAAAAATCGAATCGCGTTTGCAATAGCGGTTTCTCGAAGGCAACAAGAGATGATCAACAACAGTTGAGTCTCAGATTCTCGAAGGCAACAGAAAGAAGAAGGAAGAAGAAGAGCGGATCTCGCTGGGGTGTTGAACACCGGCGCTCAAAGCTATACCCGCAGTACGGATAAGCTCCCAGGAACCAGCAAGTTCAGAAGAACTTCTGGAACGCTCGTAAGTCAATATTTGAGACTTGAACGGGCTTCCTGGACTTAACAGACTCCCTCAACTCTCTTTTTGGTGCATCTTTCAAAGGAGGCCAAGGGGCTCTATTTATAGAGTGGAGTTGAGACTTCACCTCTTCTCCTATCCGATGTGGGACTAAAATACCAATACTCAAAAATAGAGTTTGATATTTTAGATCATCCCACAATCAGCATAAAAGTGTGCCAGTCTACGCCTACCCCCCGAACCCTCCCGTGCATGCACGAGACATCTTGGAGTCCGCGTCCGAGTCCGAGTCCGCACAACAAAAATTAACTTGCATCCTTGTTGGATTTAATCCTTTTTCCTTCTAGGAAAATACTTCCACATGGCACAAACTTGTGCCCCACTACACCTCATGTGCACACCTCAACACAAGCAATGCATTATATTGAGATACTCACCATTTGGTGTAGCCGATGTGGGACTATCTTTTCTAGTCCAAAGGTAAAAACACCAACATTTAACTAGAATTTCTTTCGAATCAAGCAAACGACGATCGGTCTTCATCTTTGGTGAACTTCGATCTCGACCTATTGATCAATCATCTTATGGAAGCACAGTCAGACTCATTTTAGTGATCAAAGTAAGTTCATCATCTTCCCTGAGTCCTAATTTAAGACTTTCGATTAATTCTATGATTTCGTAGTCCAGACGATCAACTTGATTTTCGATGATTTTAATTGAGCGGAAGGACTTGAGATTAATCACGGTTGATCGATCAGTGAGTCCTCTGTGATGTTCTCTTTTGTTGCTTATAATTCTTGAAGTAGCAGACTGAACGTACTAGGCTCTAAATTCGTGTAAACCCATATTTTTGTGTACTAGTCTTCCCACTATCCACTTTACCCGCCACTCACCCCTATTCCTCTCCTTCACTTAATAATACTCAAAAATTACAGAAACATCACATAACCTTCACAACTCCATTCTTCACCAAAAATTCCATAACTTTCTCCTCCCTCCACCAAATCCAAATCCGAGACCACCGTCGCGTTCGTCTCGTCGTTCTCTTCGAATCCAGACCCCTGTTTCCCACCTTCCGAGCCCGTCTCCGTGTCGCTCCCGCGACAGCGTCCCGCGCCAGAACCTGCGCCGCCAGCCTTTCTCGAGCACGTCCCCGTGCCGTCCGCGTGCACGTGTATGTGTCCGTGCCCGTGCCCGCGTGCGTTCCGAGCCCGAGGCCTCCCCTTGGTACTCCTTCGTGCAAGCCTTGGATAAACCTTTTCCCTTTCTTTTTGTCATTCTTCACAGAACCCATATTTCACTTTCTGTCCTTAGAGACTGTTATGTAGATTAATATTAGTTTCTGTGGATTGTTATTTAGTTTCTGTATGTTATTAATAGCAATGTTGGTAATAAATTCCTTTTAGAAAACTTTGTTTAGATTGCTGGTTGCATAACTTTAATTAATTTATTTAATTTAAAATGTGAATTTATGAATTAGATTATTTAATTTTGTGATTATAAACTTGGTTGTATGTATATCTAAAAACCTAGAAATTATTTATAAAAGTTTTTATTTTATCTAGGCATTAGTTAATAAATGATGGATTATAATTATTATTCTTTAAGTAAAAATTTTGTTAGAAATATATAATAAAATTAATTTCAAATAGATAATGATATATATATATATATATATATATATATATATATATATTATAAATTCTCTTTTAAATGTCTTTAAATCAAAAAGGTTTTCAGTAAATGATATTTAGTAATAAAACTTGAAATCTTTTATAGTAACTTAAAACCATTATTTTGGTAAGAAAATGTATTTTATACATTAATTGTTATTTTATTAATTAATCTCGATAAATAAATTCTACTTTCAAATATTTTTTAGATAAATCTATTTTCCTACAAAATTACTAATTTCAAATAAATACATTTTAAAGTAATTTTTCTTAATAATTATTTATTTACGACAAAACCTATATTTATTTAAACGGTTATATATTAATTTTAGTTTAGTAACAAAATCTATTTTTATGTACAAATGATTTTCAATTAAGATCAACAACCTGTAGGCTTGGCCTAGTTTTGTACCTTAGATTTAGGGCGTAATTCTGGTTACTAAAACTGGCGTTACGATCTTGTAGGTTCGGATATGTAAACTCTAACAGTCACTTTCTGGTTGTTGCCAAGTCAAGGAATACTCAGAGACAAGTTTCATATCTATTCCATGTCTGCATTTTAGTTTGATAATTAAATATATGCATCAGTTAGTTACATGTAGTATAGTTACACTGATTCACCGTGAATTCCTCTCGGACTCTACATAGGTTGATGGATTGCTGGATGGCTATCTTGACATGTTAGTTATTGGTTATTGATTATTTACTCATTGACATGGAAATTGCTTGGGGGAGTAGTATAACGTCTGTAACCAAAGCCAAATCTTGCTCGTTTCTCGTCTCGCGCTAACCCCTACCACACAGGGGGTTGAGCCGTACCGTATACTATTCGTTTTGGCCAAAACATTAGTATACATATTGCCTTTATCCCAGCCGGTCACAGGTTTTGATATATACTCAAACACTAGCTTAGCATTGGATCATTCTGGACATTGGCATCATCTTGCTTGTTGGTCTTTTTACTATTAAATAAAAAAAAATATTGTTTCTTTAACTGTCTCGCACTTTAAATTTATTATTAATTTAGAATTGCTAGATGTGGATGAAATATGTTCTTGTTCCCTCCTGACTGGAGATCCAACATTTTTAGGTGACTGCGACGACGATAGCTGGCTTACACCTCCTATTATGGGCCCGACTTGGGTTCTGATGACTTAGCTGAACCAGGACAGAGGAACCAGGAGTCCTAGCTACACCCTTTTCTGATTAGTTCACTTTTTCTAAAGTTGTAATAAACAAACCTTTGTGATGTTGAATACTTTTGCTTTTTCTTCATTTTCATTTCGACTTTAGTTGTACTTCAGAATGTTTAATAAAATATTTTATTTTTTCATTTGCACATTTGTACTGCTTGTGTTCACTGCTTGATACAGCTTACTGCCGTCGTCTCACAACGGTGCATGCTGGGCATGATCCGACTGGACCCATTATATTGGGATCGGTCGTAACAATTCGTGTCCTGATTGGTGCAGTATTCAATTTAACTAGAGAGAGAACAGAGTGGGAAGTGTTGGAACGTTGAGTTTGAATTTTCAAATATTTAGGCTTTTAGTGGCCTGGTTTATGGACTCAAATATGAGTCAGGCCTTGTTTCCAATACAAGTTGTGGGCTTAGGACCCATAAGCCTGAGAATAATGTTCATTATAATTGGTTTGGCAATTGGGCTTGGTCATGGGATTAGACCCAGATTACTGGTTATGGATTCGAATCCATAGGGATGGGTTGAGCCTTTAAAGATGAGCTTAGTTTGACTATTATATTTAATTAGTTTTAGTATATGATTTTTTTTTTACAAGTAAAAAGAACATAGTTTTGAGCAATGAATTAATTAGAAAATAGGTAAAGTTTAGGTTAACTATTGTTTAGAAATAGATTTTAGATAAGAATGTTAGAAATATTTTCTAAGAAATATTGTGTCTATTTAACACAGATTTTTCCTGGAATTTGGACTTGATCTCCCTACAACAAACATGGCAAGTACACCGACTTGAGCTCTTTACTTTGTATTTATGTCTTGTTTCCTTTTCTCATGTTAGACACGAGATTGACACGATTATATTGTGCCTCATTGATCGTATTGTGTTTCATTGATTGTCTTGTGGGGATTGAGAAAATATTGTCTAGTGTGTGACAACACCCCCTTAGCTAGGTTATTGTTGATAGACTAATCGTACACCTCGCGTACGATTAAGCTGCACCTTATTGTGATATTGTGGTTTTCAGCCGGTCACACATTGGATTAATATTTCAAATTCACATTTTGCATTAATTGTCTTGTTCATTATCTCAGTTCTGATACTATTGTTTCATATTGCAAGTTAGTCCATATCATTATATGTGTATTTCAGATTATATTGTATAGTATTTCTTGCTGGGATTGTACTTTGCTCCTTTTCTGATTGGATACAGTGCAGGTGAGATTGATGAGGATCCTACCTTAGCTATGGACCACTGTAGAAGATAGAAAATGCTGGAGTAGATGCTGTTCAAGAGAGACTTGGATTTAGATCTAGGAATCCTTTGTATAGATTTGCGTTATGTCTTAATAATAATGTAGTACCCATTGATGTAGCTGGATGACTGCATTTATAATTGCTTTACTTTTACTGAATTTGTTTCCGAATATCTATTGTAAAGATGTACAACAAAGCATGGTGATATCTATAATGGTCGTGGTGATTTGTGTTCTGGGTACGATTTATAGAAGTTGTGATAAGTATGATTGAATTTTATTCACTTGATGATTTATGAGGTTTATATACAGCTTACTACGTTGTGTCTACCAACATAGGCTATGTGTGTCCGACTCGTATCCGATTATTCGGGAGCGAGTCGTGACAATTGCTCCCTGTAGAGCCATTCAACTAAACTACCAACACCAACTCATGGTATCATGACATATCATGTATATAACTACAGTCATCATACTAGTTTAACAAGTTAATTATTAAGAATGGTAGCGATGAAGAGAAAAGAAACAGAATGCAATCGGTAGAGAATCGATAAGGAGGTGTACCAACAAGAGCAGACCAAGGCTTTCCCTACACAGGCGATGTTGTCACCGCCGTTGGTTCGAGCAAGGGGGAGTCTCAAGTTCTGGAGACTAGTGAGTTAGGGAGTTTCTACCGGATCTTACGTCGGCAATCGGTCGGCACAAAGCACACGCTCACGAGGGTGCTGCGATGTCTCCCCACATGCATCAGGGATGAGCGAAAAGTCGGAGACGCTGGTGCAGCTTTCCAAGTTGAGGCCCTGCCCGCCGGAACTGGTTCATCGGCTGCTAGGATTAAAGGTGGGGAGGAGTGGACTCGCTAATGCCTCGTGCTGCCATTTGCCCAAAAGCTCAAGGAGAAAGTGGCCAAGAAAGGAACAGGAAGGAGAAATCGATAGGTGGCGGCTAGGTTTACTTTGGAAACGGGAAGAAGAACAAGGAAATATATAAAGGAAGGGTTAGGGTTTTGAACGGAGGGAGGGGGTTAGTTGGGTTGGCGTGCTCGTGCCTGCCCTTATGCCAGGTCTGCTGATGGCAGCAACAGCTAGCTACAGTGTCCTTCCATTGGGGAAGAGAAACAGTAACTTAATGGGTTATCCAGGTCTGGTTAGACTATCACCTGCCCACCCGTTAATGCAAGCTTTAATTCACTGACCTTCTGTTGGTGACTAAGGGAATGGGGTTTGGGTTACGGGTTTCGGGTGCTAATGAATCAAACCCTATTTATCAAGAGGAGCTACCAAGTAGAATTGTTGCTCTTCCATCCCCATTGGTCTAGGCCCAGATAATGGACCAAATTACTAAGGAAGTAATTTGGGTTGTTAATCCAAACTAACAAATAGCTATATAGACGTTAATACTAATATTACTAATTTTTCTAAACGTCAGTTATTACTACCATTTTGAAATAGTTAAAATAAAAAAATAAAAAAAGTAAAAAAAAATTAACCCTTAAGTTTACAAAATCCAATCTAGTTTCTAACATAATAACACTAATAATATTATAACTGCATATATCTATTTATGAGGTAAATTCAAATTTTAATTTGGTAACAATTTTATTAATAAAACAATTTATAATGTATAATTTAAAATTTGGGGTTTACAATAACCCATCCCCTTTACATCAAACTCTATGTTGTGCAAAACTCCAATCAGGCTTGTAGTAATGCCTTCGAAAATACGATTATTTATTTCCTTCTATATATGCCAAATTGGCAATGCCAATCTGGAACAAACTTCACTAAACCAAGACAATCCCCTGCTCCGTGCCGTCCTAATATTCTTAATCACCCTAGCGAAGTCCACATGCCATCTACTCAGCAAATTCAATTCAACCAATTGTTTATCCCAAACCATCATAAACAACGAACATTGAAAGAACAAGTGCGTCATGATAAAGATATTTGACCATAAATGTCAATATCTAGGAATTTATTATATTGTAATCAATAGGGTCCTGATTTGGAGTATTGCCTAACCGTAAGAGATTTGTAGAAAATTAATTACCTATATGGTAGTTACCTATTCTAGATTAATTACCTGATATAGATTAGTAGTTATCTATTTTATATTGGTTGTATTGTATATATTCAGGTTGGTTCAACATAATGAATATGCCATAATTCTCCAATATTACTTTCTCTCTCATAGTCATCATGGTATCAGAGCCATCTTCTTTACCGAATGTATGAAGGATCCAATGATCGTTGGGACGCAAACCAACCAACTCCAATATACGGACTGATCGTCCCTCTCGTCCTCCATATCTTGGAAAGTGTCAAGGGTGTCATGCTCAAGGACACACGGTTCAACAATGTCCTCTATTTCGCTTGACACCAACAAATATGCAGTCCAATCCACAACAACGTGTATATCACCAATGGCAAACTCAACCTCCAGCTCCATGGCATCCACGTGCCAATGTTAAGATAACGGACAACTTCAAAGGCACCAATTGGCTCATTGATAGTAGTGCATCGCATCATGTTACTACCGACCTGAGTAATCTCTCAACTCATGCTCCTTATTTAGGGACTGACGACGTTGTGATTGGCGATGGCACGGGTCTTCCTATTTCACATACTAGTTATATATCTCTACACACTTTTTTTTACATATTTTTTCACTTCAGAATGTGTTTTGTTTTCCTACCATGCATAAAAATCTTATTTCTATTTCTCAATTTTGCAAATCTAATAATACATCCATCGATTTCTTACTATTTTCATTTCGTGTGAAGGATATTCGTACTGGACAATACTTCTACAAGGACAGACTAAGGATGGTGTGTATGAATGGCTAATCAGTTTACTCAAGACTTCTCTATTGGTAGCTTTTTCTAGAGTCAAGACCACTTCGTCCGAGTGGCATCATCGCTTAGGTCATCCATTACCGACAATCCATAGACATATTATGTATGACTTTCAATAAGAAGTCTCAAATACATCATCTTTTAATTTTAATTGTAATGCATGTCAATACAATAAAAGTCACAAGTTACCTTTCTCTGTTTCCACTCTTACTTCAACTTCTCTGCTAGAAATAATATTTTTCGATGTGTCGACCTCTTCCGTATATTCGGGTGATGATTTCAAATATTATGTTATTTTTGTCGATCATTTTACAAAAATACATATGGCCTTATCCACCTAAAAGAAAATTCAATGTCTGTGACATTTTTATCTGGTTTAAATCACTCGTAGAGAACTACTTCAATAAAAAAATAATCATGCTTTATTCTGACAATTGGGAGGAATATTAAGCACTTTTTTCATATCTCAGTTCTAATGTTGTTTTCGTTCACATGCTTTATTCTTTATTCTGACAATTGGGAGGAAAATTCGACGTCTCACAAACTATCTTTCCGTTCTATACCTTGTGTCTTTCTTGGTTATTCCTCCACCCAGAGTGCCTATATCCATCTTGATCCAATTACCTCACATCTCGTCATATTAAATTCGTCTAGTCGATTATGCCTTTTAAAACCAATCAACTCAACCTTCCTTATCCTTCCTCTTCCACGTCCCATGTCTGGATCCTTCCGAGTCATCATCTTCTGCCACCATCACACCATCTGTCAATGCTGCACCAGCCCCTCAAGCGGAATACAATCAAAACTCCATAATCATATCCACCATATTTATTATTCCATCCAAAAGTATCACCCTCACACTAAACGCCACTTGCCACTACTCCAATGCTAACTCTTCACTCTGGATCATCCCTCTCTGATCCAACTGCATACAGAGCCATTATTGGTAGTCTCCAATACTTATCACTCATGCGTTCGGATATTGCTTACAATGTCAATAAGTTATCACAATTCATGCATTGCCCCAAGACTGATCATTGGAATGCAATAAAATATCTGCTACGATATCTTTATGGTACTTTTACTCATGGTGTTGTTCTCTACCGCAACTCATCACTATCCCTACATGCATTTTCGGATGTCGATTGGACTGGGAACAAAGATGATTTTATCTCAAAAAGTTCCTATCTAATCTACATTGGTCGCAATCCAATATCATGGAGTTCAAGGAAATAAAGGACCGTGGCTCGCTCTTCAACCGAGGCCGAGTACCGAGCTGTGGCTGCCACAGCTACAGAAATTTGTTGCATTTGTTCTCTACTCTCAGAGCTTCATGTTTTTTTTAATCTCAACAACCGGTTATCTACTGCGACAACATTGGTGCAACAAATCTGTGCTCAAATCCGGTATTCTATTCTCGCATGAAATATGTTTGTCTTGACTATCACTTCATTCGAGAACAAGTTCAAGAAGGTTCTCTTCGAGTTGCCCATGTTTTCTCTACTGACTAACTAGCTAATGCACTCACCAAACCTCTTTCCCGCTATCGCTTCTAACAATTGGCGAACAAGATTGGACCCACCTCATGATGCTCCATCTTGCAGGAGCATAATAAAGATATTTGACTATAAATGTCATTATCTAGAAATTTATTACATTGTAATCAATAGGATCCTGATTTGTAGTATTGCCTAACCGTAGGAGATTTGTAGGAAATTAATATCTACCATATATTGGTAGTTACCTTTTCTAGAGGCATTATTGTAGGAGATTAATTACCTACTATATGTCGGTAATTATCTATTTTAGATTGGTTATATTATATATATTCAGGTTAATTCAACATAATGAATATGTCATAATTCTCCAATATTACTTTCTGTCTCATATTCATCATGATGTAGATTCATCCTCACGCCTACATAGCACACACGACAGATCACCCTCTCGTATACCAAACTGCGCCATTCGATCTCTCACCAATAGTCGTCCCATAACCAGTTTATATACACAGAGCTGCATTTACGAGCAATCCCCTTTGCCCACACAATATCTGTATTAACCATCGCCTTATTAGTAGTCATGATCTGGTTCTACGACACAAGAAAGATGAACTGATTGGCATGCATATGCCCCTCCAACCTCCATGAGCGATTCCTGATTAGGGAGCTAACTACCACTCCCTACAAGCCACCCCTGCCATATGTTGACCAACCCTCTGCAGGAAGCTATCGTATTGGAGCCAAGGATCCAACAACAAATCTGTGTTTTTCCCATCCATGAACACTCATGATATATATAGAAAGAAAAAAATTAATTAATAAAATTTTAGTATATATTATTTTTGCAGTATAAGTCGGTGTTTGTTGATACATTATGTTTGAGTGTTTATTTTCAGTCTCTCTTCAAGTTTTCTTTGTAATACCACAAATAATTCTTGTAAATTGGCTGAAAGCAAAAAAAATCAAAAATAAGTCGCATAAAAAATATATCTATCTACAATAATAACACATATTGAAAAATGATACTTTTTCAAGAAAATGCAACATATTAGATATACTTGTCTAGATCTCTACATAGATTTTCTATACCACGGTTAGGTTTCAACTGGATTGGTTTTCCATAATGCAAGCACTCAACAAGAATTTCATGGGAGATTATTCTTTCGTTGTCATGTTGATTACAAATGTCATACCCCAGTCCCAAAAGTCACGGGACTAGCACGTGATACGGCCAGCTGGTACATACTCAAGGGTGAATCCAATCTATGAAACCCTCAAGTAATGTACGTAAGTTATCTAAGATAGGGTCTAAAATGGCAAGTCAACTATATCTCAATCCACAGATAATAATCTCAAGTGGGACCCAAATGCATTAATGCTGATCAAATAGTAATATATTGATGCCACTTGAATATAAATACAAGAATAGACAATTTATAATAAAGTTGGCCAAACTTTAATAGAATCATCTGAACAATCTCATAAAAAAAAGTAAAGCTTGTAAAACTAGGCTATACAGCTGAAGATGTCATCATAAAATATAAAAGATAAAAGAACGATAAAAGTACCACTAGCGGTACCTGAATTCTGGAGATGCAATCGTCTACCAACCTACCCTTCTATTCTAGCAGTCTCAGCAAATACCTAGAGAGACCACCAGGTCCTCAGGGTACTAGTAAGATACATAAAATATGCCTATTATGACAGGAAGACAGGAATAGTGTAAGAAATAAAGACTAGACAAAATATAGTACAAGAATGAAACATGGAAGAAATGAGATACCATCAAGAATCGTGCTAGTAAACGTGACTACAACTAAATTATGGTAAACCGTAGCCCGTTGGCTGCTAATGGCCCTATAGATTGCAGCATGATGGTTGCTAACAACCTATAGTAAGTCTCTATCATAGCCATGTGGTTGCTAAAGATCGAGAGTGGTCAAGTATAGTCAACGCCTATAACCAAATCCTGGCCTAGAACTACGAATCAAGTCATCAAGTCATGTCAGGTCAAGTCAAGTCCAAATGATACAGGGAACATAATCAAATCAATGTCAAGGAACACAACATAAGATTAAGATACTCTATCACGAGACACACACATAAACAAGAAAAGAAAATATGACCAGTGATGATATAAAATAAAAACAATCTACGTGCATGTAAAACTAGGAAAGGAAGTAAGCAACACGAGTATGAATAAATATAATGAAGGAAAACAACAGAGAAATAAGGATCATGCATAAAATATATTGTACAGTTCGGAAGGTATACTTGCCTCTCTCCTACAACTTTGTAAACTATTGTCCTACTCCAAGATCCTAGATCACTCCATCACGTACACCTATCATAATAAAGCTACTATTAATGATATGCTTACGTCATACCTTACATGGACTTACCATATATAGGCCCAATATATATATGACACTAATCCTATTAACTAGTCCACTCAATCTACATATATAGCATTAATTCTATTCAATAAACTAATATTTTTATACAATAAAAATATTATAATTAGTTCTATAAAAATATATTTAAATAATTTATAATAATAAATAGTCTATTCTATCCATAGGAAAATAGGTACCAAGTTCTCATATTGACCTGTCATCAATATACATTGACTTAGTTCATAGATTTGCTCCCAAAACAATAATTTTTTAATATATTTTAATTCTAAAAATACTAATAAATAGGTAAAAATATATTTTTCATATCAAAACATGCAGAAGAATTATTTTGGATATGTCTCATGAAGTTTCGAAGCATATTGACACATAGAACTCAAAAATTTTCGTGTTTTGATGTTACGGTAAAATGTCTAGATTTTTAATAAATAGAAAACGAAACCAAAATGCAAAAAAAGTATATGCATTGGAAATCTTAAGAAGTCTATTTTTTTACCAAAAATATAGGTCGAAGTGGCCCGAAAGTCGATAAAAATTGGCTCACAACAAAACTGGTCCGTTCTGGACACATTTTCGTAGAACGAACGCCCCGACCAAACCTTAAGGAACTGTGTGGGTGGCCAATTGGACATGAAAATAGACACAGATATATTTTTATTAGTTTTGGTTTAACAAAAAGATGAGGTCGAGATGTACAAAAAACCTTAGATACAAAACAACGTACCTGCTGTGACGAATTCAACACAAACACGATCGACTCCGAGTACCATTCGTGTGTCATACCACCCAGATTAGGGATTGAGACTTCTCGGGAAGGTTCTGGGATGTTAGGGAGTATCCTAGGGTAAAGATGAAGGTGGTACAAGGGTAGGAGGTGGTCGGGAAGATAAATTTCTGGTGGTTGGAATAAAAAATGCAAAAATGAGAAAGTATAAATGGTGGCCCTCGGTTTGTACAGATTTTATGTATAAAATCCTTGAAAAATATTAAGAAGAAGGTGTTTACGTGAAGAAGAGGGGGTTGGGAGGATTTAGAATTTGGTTGGTGGAATTTGGTTGCCTATTTTAAAAGATATACAAAGTTCTACCTCCTAGGATTTAAATCGAGTCCAAATAGGAAAGTTGTTATGGAGTTGGTATAAATTAGATTTGAATTAATGTGGCTGTACATTAATTCATGTAAATCAATCTAAAATGTCTAATAGGTTAGGGTACCCTAGAATAGGCTCCATCGGTCCCTAGTTGGACTAGTTTTGGGTTGGTAGAGTTGTAAGCACCCTGATTTTTGGGGATTTATTTATTTATTTTATATATTAAATCATATTTTATTTTTGATTATGACTATATAGGCACTTTGTCATAGCTTTAATTTTTTAAGAACAACATTGACCAATTCCTTGAAACAAGTTCCATATTCGTGTTCTACACGAGTCCACCGTCATTTTCATTTTGGTATACATGTCTTACTCAAACATGTTCCCTTATTCTACGTATTTCTTGCACAACTTTGGGATCAAAATGGACATTTTATCCTTCGTCGTAATTTTGATGTATTTTTTTTCAACTCCGAATTGAGGCCAAAAACCGATCCAAATTTTTCGATCGATAGACCAAATCGACATCTCGCTCACGCCTCCCGGTCGGCCCTGTTTGCGACCAGGGGAGGGGCTCCCGGTGGGAATGGGAGAGCCTTCGCTATCGCTCATTAATTGTATTGTAGCCTCTGTAGTCGAGTCGGCCTGCCTCCTTCATTCGTTAAGCAGTAGCTTCCGCGCTGCCTACAGACGTTAAGCTTCGCTTCCCCCTACCTTTGAAAACCGCTACTGGCCTGCTAACCAGGATCGTAAAGGTGAACCTTACTATATCCGAATCTGTATCTTTCGCTTCGCACCTTATGTAAGAACAAAAGAAGATTCTATCCTCTTTAGAAGATAGGGGAGTCTTTTGTCTTTCACTTATGTAAAGTTAAGTGCTTTACAACATAGCTTGACTTTAATAGCAAGCCGGTCTATGGATCTAGGTGAACCGGGAGGGCGGAGCATACGTTTGACCTATTTTGAGCCTACTACACACATGCCAATGGTGTGCCCGCTCAATTGGGTTCCCATGTGCTATTTATTTTTAAGTGGCACACAAGTCGAAACTATAGACATATTGGACTCAAATCGATCATAAAAATTCCACCAACCCAAAACTAGTCCAACTAGGGACCGATGGAGCCTATTCTAGGGTATCCTAACTTATTCACATATTTTAGATTGATTTATATGAATTAATGTACAACCACATTAATTCAAATCTAATTTAAACCAACTCCATAACAACTTTCCTATTTCGGACTCGATTTAAATCCTAGGAGATAGAACTTTGTATATATTTTAAAATAGGCAACCAAATCCCACCAAACCAAATTCTAAATCCTTCCAACCCCCTCTCCTTCATGTAAACACCTCCCTCTAAATATTTTCTCACAGATTTTGTATATAAAATATGTACAAACCGAGCGCAACCTTTTATACTTTCTCATTTTTGCACTTTTTATTTCAACCACCAGAAATCTATCTTTCCGATAACCTCCAACCCTTCTACCACCTTCATCTCGACCCTAGGACACCTCTCTAACACCCCCAACACCTTTTCGAAGAGCCGTAGCCCCTAATTTGGTCGGTACAAGGCACCGAAGGCACCAGAAGTCGATCAAACTTGTGCTGAATTTGTCACTATAGGTACACTATATTGCATTTAGGGTTTTTTGTACTTTTCAATCTCATATTTTTGTGAAACCAAAACTAATGGAAATATCTCTATGTCTATTTTTATGTCCAATTGGCCACCCATACAGTTCCTTACAGTTTGACCGGGGCATTCATTCTACATAAAGGTGTCCAGAATGGACCAGTTCTATTGCGAGCCAATTTTCATACACTTTCGGGCCACTTCAACCTTCTGTATATTTTTGATAAGAAACTAGACTTTCTAAGATTTCTAATTGTCGTGCCCCTGTTCCAAAATATATAGGAACTGGCGGTGCGAGCATGCCAGCTAATACGATCTAGGGTAAGTTCCCAATTTAATGGACTTATCCCTGGACGTAATCCGTTGTAAGGGTAACTAAGAGTAACTGATCATCTATATCTCAATCCACAGTAATGAAGCGAATACCAAGAATGAAAATAATATACTAAAGTTGGCCACCCAGTAATATACATGTTCGAACAAGCTCGAGAAAGGAATAAGCTTGGTAATAATAGGCTACATAGCAGCATGAAACAAATACATGTGAAATATAAGAAGGAAAGAGTAAATTAAAATACCAAGAACACATATATAAATATATAAATGAGACCTTGGTGCATAACGCAACATTTGTCCAGCTACTCTGTATTATAACTGCTCAGCAATACCTGGAGAGATTACCAGGTACTCAGAGGGATGTAACAAGATACAGAAATACATGCCATAGTATTAACTGAATAAAATGAACAACCTGAACCGTAATATGGTCTAATATCCAGTCATCAATTAGTAAACCATATCTCAGACCAATCATGATCAAAGGATGGCATACTAGTCCATGATAGGATACTGTCCCATGATACGGTCCGACATAGGTACACAAACTAGCCCGTCTATGTGAATGCATGTTGAAGACAACCTTTGAACGTATGGGTAGATGAATAAGGGATTTGTATCGAGTCACGGGCCGATGTCGGATCACGAGCCGATATATACATACAAGCACTAGTATACCTCCCGACCGTACCTAGCGTGCAACTAGTGGCCGCTACTGGATGTATCCCCTAGTGAATGTATGGCCCATAACCAGGTATCCATACCCATAACCGGGTATCCACCGAGGCTAAAATAATGTAACTGGCTATCCCATACGCCTTCTGATTGTCTTTGCCATCCCAGGAAATGTACAAGTCGTATCCACGACTCAGCCAATCCATATCTCAATGCGAGTCTCTTAACCTAGACACCATCTAACTCTATATGTACCGACACACGAACCACTCGTACCGATGATCAGTCGAATACATAAGTTCATGCCAACACAATGATCCTCACTCAGGGTGCCGTGTAATACCTCGTGTCATGTCATAGAAGTTATTCGGGATAACTTTACCATCTCGGGTATGTCTAGTAACTCTAAGTTACACACACGCACACACCCATAACATCTATGCCATCATCGATAAAACCCAAGTCATCCTTGGATACAAACTACCAATGTCACCAACTAACAATATAAGGATAGATATGAATAATGTAAACAGTACAAGTAAGGCAAGGTATCTTGCCAGGAGTGAAGCAGTGAGCCGATAATGTCCTACAGACAAATCATCAATTCCAAGAAAGGTAGCAATCATAGGAGTCTCCATGAACGTCGCCAAATGCTGAAACAAATATCACCAACATTCCCGAAATAAGGAAAATAGCTAGGGTAGACTACCCATAAGTCCAATTCTGGACACAGGGTCAAATGGTAATTTTGGATCAAAATATGGTCCACCGTTGGACCCACTTTGCACCGAAAAATATGTCAAAATCAAGGTCATCAAAATATAACAAACTATACATCTACGAGTTCAGAATGATGATACGAACCCAACGGTATGTCCGGAAGTGGATTCCGATGAGTCGATCTCAAAATGGTTCGTCGACCCGGACATTTGGAATCCGGTTTGCACGAAAATACGTACCGGAGCCCAAGTCCACGAAATCTAGCAAAGTACATGTCAACGAGTCCAGAATGGCGATACTAATCCAACGGTATATCCAGAATTGGATTCTGATGAGTCGATCTCAAAATGACCCGTTGACTCGGACGTTGGGGCCTACCTTGCATCGAAATGCATGTCGGAGCACACGTCCTCCAAATCTAGCAAACTATATATGAATTCATGCCAGAATGACGCCACGAGTTTACTGGTGGTGTCAAAATTGGAATCCGGAGTCCCGGGTCCAAAATTAGAATTTTACAAGTTGGAAATTACGAATTCGGACGGCCAACTTTGACGTCAAATTCAACCAATCAAACAAGCTCATAATGAAACGAAACTTTAAGGACAAGAAGTTGGTTATACCAACTATGCATAGGAACGGGTGGCACGTCAAAAGGAGCTGCAACGGTGGAGATACAAGTCTACGAAGTTGGCCCCACAAAATTGTCCAAAATAAACACAATTATTCGGGCAACTTTATGAGAAGATAGGGCTAAATACCAAGATTGCAACGGAGGAAATATTTTGATGATCCAACGGTCGGATTGCCCAGAAAACACATGCAAAGTTGCTGCCTCGGAACGTAAATTTTGACTTGGCGTTCCACGTGCGCGTCGACGGGATCGGTTCAAAAATACAGAAAACGCCTACGGTGATCGCTGCGAGAGGCGCGACCATGCCGGGGACGTTCATGGTGGCACGCACGCTGGCAAGGGTGCTGCCTCGGTAGAGCATAACACGCAGGGAGGCGAGTCACATGCGGGGACTGTCCGCACGACACGCTGCCACCGCGATGGAAGGTCTCGAATGAGAATGCGGCCAGGAGGGTGGAGCTAGTGGTCGACGACGAGCGAGGGAAGGCACGCAGGAGGCATGCAACTCGCAGGCAGACGATCGTCGGGGGGGGAGGGTGTCGCACGCAGGCATGTGCAAGGGCAGCTGTAAAAGCATGAAAAATATAAAGACAAAAGAACCTATGCGCCCACATGGTCAAAGAGGGGGCTATGCGCCCACATGGTCGAAGAGGGAGGTATGCGCCTACATGATCAATGAGGAGCTATGCGCCCACATGATCAAAGAGGGTCTATGCGCCCATATTATTTTCGTGCAGATCAAATATGCACCCAAGTGTGGGCACATAAACTCACTCCCGCTCTTTGCGCCCAAGACAGCATATCCCTACGACTCAGTCAAACTCCACGATCAATCGTGCACCGAAGCATACGGCCACGTCAATCTCCACGAGCAATCGTGCACCGAAGTATGCGGCCACGTCAACTCCACGGCGACCCCACGATCTACCCACGATCATCCAGTATCCATGTGCCTACACCCTATGCGCCCAAAGGTGTGTTATGCGCCCACAGTGAAATCAGTGTATTTTCCACATGTGGGCGCATAACAGTCATTTTCAATGCCAAAACGACTATAAATAGAGGGCGTCCCCCTCTACAAAGACAGACAGAACGGAGAGCATTTCAAGAGCCAAATTGCTGCCCTTCTTGCCAGTGAGCCGAGAGTTAGTAATTTTTTTAGGTTTTCTTCCACTTTTGTAATCGGAGTGTCAACAGAGTACACTACTAAAATAAGCCAAATTAGAGACGTCTAGATACGTCGCTAATTAAGGAAAATACGTCGCTAAAGGTAATTAGCGACGACTTTAGCGACGGAAAATGAAGGTCGCGAAAAAGCTAGTCGCAGATGACAAATTCGTCGCCCTACGTCGCTGTTTGCGACGTCACCACAATGTCGCTGGGTCGTCGCAAATTTGGCGATGTTGGGCGACGAATAGGCACGTCGTCAAATTAGCGACGTTGTGCGACTACGTAGCGACGTTATTTCTTTTTATGTGATGACATGGCATGCCTGCCACGTCAGCAGTTTAGCGACGTACGGCGACCAAATTAGCGACGTCATCTCTATGACACGTCAGCTACTGAGCGACGGATTGCGACGGATAGCGACATGACGGCGCTAATTAGCGACGTCTGTTTACGTCGCTATACGTCGCAGATATTATGAAAAAAAATTAAAAAAATATGTTTGGTATTTTTAAAAAAAATTTAAAAAAATTTAAAAAAATATGTTCGCTATACGTCGCAGATATCCGTCGTCCCATTCCCCAGAATTCTTTTTGTACCCGGGGATCCTCAGCGCAGGATCTCTCAGGCATACTCGATTTGTGGTGCCTTGCGCCAATAAGAAAAAATAGCGTTTTTTCTTCTTTTTTGTGTGTGTCCACAAAAATGGCGACTCTGCTGGGGACTAACTTTTCCTCTGACGAGAAGGTGGTGACGCAATTCGATACCGATAAAGTGGAGAGCACTCAGAAGATGTTAATCCTGAAGTTCGATCAGCAGGCGTTCAAAGAGATGCTCTCGAGGTACGACTCTACTCCCTCAAAATCAGTAAAGCCAAACAAGTCTCGCAAGACTTGGCTTCCGAAGGCTCGTGGTACATATCCTGCCAGTGTCATAGAAGATATGCAAACGAAGAACTCTGTCACATGGACGCATAGGCCTTCCACGTGGGTGCATGGAGCTCCTCTGTGGGCGCATAGCTCTGCCACAGAGGCTCCTGACACAAAGAAGGCACGTACCGCTCTGGGCTCTACTAGTCCAGCGACTTTTCTATTGTGCAACCAACAACAGAGTGTTCAACACTCAAAACTTGGCAAAAGAAAATACTGCGATGCCAAGAATCGAAGTGTTCGACGCTCTGGACAAACTCAGCGAGGCCCACAAACGAGGAAGGTAAAACTGGACGAAAACAACGCTGCTTTCCAAAGAATGTGCCCAGAGTCATGCGCCCAAGGCAGTATGTGGGCGCATAACTCTAACCAGAGGACTTCTGTCTTCGATAGGCTATGCGCCCAGGGCCATGCGCCTAAGGCTATGTGCCTAGGCTCTGATGACCCATTCTATGCGCCCACATCCAGAAGGGCCAGGCATGCTGTCAGGACCTCAGGGAAGCATGCGCCCAAGGGCATGCTCCGGGTCTATGCGCCCACAGCAAAAAGATAGACCCTACCGCGTATAGCACGGGGCTGTCTTCATGGTCATTATGGAACTTAGGTGTGGGGGTTGCCCCTGCACTTGAACTAAGTTCGGATGCGCCAACTCCCCTTATAAACCCATATGCAAAGCTCGACGATGCATGTGACATAGGTTTTAAGGCAAAACTCTCTTCCGCTGATTTACGCGACATGATAAATCATAAGCGTAAAACGAGAAAGGATACGACAATTCATGGCGTACATCCGTGCACTAGTATTGTCATCAACTATTACTGCTCCAAAGCAACGAGAGTGCCTCAGAGGTAGTCCGTGTTTCGACGACTGCATTACTCTGATGATGAAAAGCCCCTATGTGTTTCATCCAACATGGCTTCATGGGGTCCTCCTTACGGGATCCCCAATCAAAGAAGGTGGACCACGAATCCAACTTTTTCTCTCAGTTCTGCGAACAGAAGAAGAAGAAGTCTGCTAACAGATAGCCAGCGAGCTGTTACATCTGAAGGAGTCTATATGGATACTCGGTCAAGGATGAGATTCCGTATAGATGACGAGGACTCCCAAGCTGGAGGTGATGATCCTTCAGCTGGGGGTAGTATTCCCTCAGAGTTTGAAGCAGATGACCTTCACACCGGGGGTAGCCTTCCAGATGACGATGATCTCTCCGAGTCTGACGGTGACTATCTACCTCCCCTACCTGAAGACGAGGGACTTTTCAACTCAGAGACAGACAGTATCAGCACCAGTTGTACTGTCTCCTCTATTCATCCTCGCATGTTATCTACATACATGGCGGATGGAGAGAGACCTAAAGAAGCCAGTGATCAGACCAACAAACGACTAGAGAGTCTTGAAATAGCATTTGCCAATATCACTGATATGCTTACCAGTATCATGGCAGTCCAAACCGCTGGGGCTGTTCCTCCACCTCAACCAAATGTCTCAGCACACGTTAGTCTGGCTCATAGCAACAACCATCCTTCACTACAGAAGGAGTATCATTCCGTTGTACCTCCTCCAAATCTTGTAAATGCTGGCCGAGGTGGTCCTTCACCAACGACGCCTGACAACCATACAACAGTCGTTTCTCAATATCTGCTCAATCAACAGGATGCAATTGATTCTTTTGTTGCCTGTCTCGATACCATCTCACACAAAGACAAGCTTTATAAGATGGAAATATCTCAACCTTATCCTCTTGAATGGGAGAATGCTACTTGCCCTCCTAACTACAAGTTACTGACGCTAAATTCATTTGACGGGATGACTTCTCCTCGCCAACACATGACATACTTCAACACGCAGACTCTACACTTACCCAGGGACGATCCGTTCTTGTCAAAGCTATTTATTAGCACCTTGCAGGGGGTAGCTTTTGAATGGTTCTGTAGTCTGCCTGACGGTTGTATTAATTCCTTTAAAGATTTGGAGAGGTTATTTCTCAACAGGTTTTATGAGAGTGGCATGCATGTTAGTATGTCCACCCTCATCGAGACCAAGCAAAGGAGGACCGAGTCTGTTATTGCTTTCATCGAACGCTTCAGACGACTAGCATTGAAGATGCCCTTCGATATACCAGACTCAGAACTTATGGATACTTGTCGACATAACTTTCTTCCTACAGTAAAGTTTTGTCTGGGTATACATAAGTATGATACATGGCCTACTTTCATTGGGGCCGCTGATGCTGCTGAAAATGACGTCCCTAATCTAGAATTAATGGGGTTGAAGACACCCAAATCTGAAGACAAAGGCAAGCACCCTCAAACTATCCCTGTCCGTGGGGGTAAAGGAAAAGAAGTCTTGAAGGTCGACACTTCCAAGGGAGCTTCTAATTCTTAGGGCGCTCCTGACAAACCTAACAAGACTTTCTTCTTTGATGAAGATGATGTTATTACCATTTTTCACACATTGATGAAGGGCAATAAACTGACATTGCCTCCACCACGACGTCCTACGGAGGCGAACCAACTCAACAATCCCAAGTACTGTCTTTATCATCAGTACGTGCACCACTCTACCAAGGATTGCATCATCCTGAAAAAGAAGATACAACAGCTTATCGACAGCCAAGTGATCAACGTCGAAGCTGAAGACAAGGTCGTATCTTCTAACATGATCTCTCTTTAATTTGGTGATAAAAGTTCCAGACGGCGTAGTCCCAATCCCCAAGGCAATAATAGAAGTCGTCAACCTGCCGCCAGCTCGCAACTCAACCTTGGTGCCATTCACGACAGAACTGGTGAGATCATGTGGGTCCATCCAGACCTTATGCAAGAAATAACGCAGGGGGTGGTATCTTCCAAAGTAATGAGGGGCAAGAAATACAAATCATGCCATATGGTGTCTTCTCCCATTTACGAAGTTCTATCTGGCGAGATGCGATCTGGGAAGGCTTACCTACGGACTTATGACCCTGCATAAGAAGATGCAGTACCTTCTCAAGCTCCTGCTGCCCCCACAAGTTCAAAAGTCGGTCCATCTAAGCCCTCAACTACCGACAAAGCCAATCAGAAGAAGACGCGATTTGATAAGTCTCTGAAGGCACCAACTCCCGAAGGCATGGATCGGCCTTATAACTTTGACATACTGGTACAGCTGGCCAATACACCTGCCAGGTTGTCTTTGTTCGATCTATTGTGACTCTCCAAAGAGATGCGGAAGGCCTTAAGTGAGGCATTACTACATGCCTACTCTTATCTCGCTGAAGTCAAAGCCCCCGCTGAAGATCCCGTCTCCTGTCCTCACTGCCACAGCACTATAGAAGTGGTGCCCAACATCACCTTTTCACAGGAGGACATGCTACTCAAAAACAATCGCCATGATAGACCTCTGTACTATACAGGGTATATCAGGGCGATTAAGGTAGATCAGATGCATATCGATCCAGGTTCCTCCCTCAGTATCATTCCGAAAAGTTTACCACAAATTTTAGGGATCCCTCTGCACAAGCTATCTGCAACCAATATAACTATCATGGCTTTCAATGCTGGAAGAAGCCATCCGCTGGGCAAGATCCGTCTCAAGTGCCAGATTTGTGATCTTTGAACGGAGGTTTCTTGCTATGTAATCGACGCCAACATGTCCTACAATGTCTTGTTAGGACGTTTATGGATACACGAGAACATGATCGTTCCTTCTACCCTTCACTGGTGCTTCAAGTACGTCAATAGCTATGGCATCGTGAAGACGGAGTTTGCCGATGTCGATCCTTTCAAGGGTGTTGAAGCCTACTTTAGAGATTCGATACTTTACCAATCTTAGCCCTCCAAGGATGACGACAATGAAGCTGAAGTGAGTTCATCCGCCAGTGATGGTCCCCTGATTATCCGAGTCAAAAGATGTACTACTCCAAAAAGTACTCCAAAGCCTCACACAATCTGGGTTAAAAAGAAGAATCCTGATAAGGTCAAACCACTAACCATAACTCTCCGCAAAATATCTCGGGTAGAACCTGCTGAAGTCCGTCCTCCCAATCCTGAAGAGTTACCCTATGTGACGAACTTGGCCAGGTCTGTGGCTCATGTTCCAGACAATGATCCCCTCAATGAGTATATCAATACTCAAAATAATATACCTTCAGTAGATAATGTTATCCCTGAAGAAGAACTTGTATATTTTCTAAGCAAATGTTTATCTTTGAATTACTCCGTTGTCTACTAATCTGTAAACTAGTACATAGATACAATATACGCCCTAGAGCACGGCATGGGACCACATCTCTGCATGCCAGTCACAATGCTTCGTCTGCGAAAAAAAGTCTGGCCAGAAGATATCCACTACTTCATCGTTCCATCTAGAAAGAAGGGTGAATAATTGATCGTCTTCGGTCGAATAATTGGCGAAAGAAAGTTCATTCTGGACTATACTTCTCCCAATCACAACACTGAAGCTGACTATGATTCTGGGAAAATACAACTTTACCGATGTAGTTGGCAGACCAAGAATATCATCCAGAACATGGGATATGATATAAAAAGCGACCAGGGGCTAAACTACGGTCAGGGACGATAATTGCTGATACATCACTTTGCTCCTCCTGGCAAACCCGAGAACTATTATCAACAAATTTGGTTTGGGTTACGTTACTCCTCCAACAACTCCTGAAGGATCAGACGTCGAAGCAGATCGTTGTTTTCATTTTTCTGATTCCTGACTCTGGGATTCAGACTCCAGCATGGAAGACATGTTCAAAGCAACTTTGTCCGTCAACATGGTATCAGTTGACCAAATTGCAGACGATGTCCAATCGATCGAGCTTGAACAATGGGCTCAAAAGATGGATACTAGGTGGGAGTTACGTTTCGAACAACGTGAACCACCTACTGAAGACGAAGTTGTCCAAGTTAATTTAGGAGATGAATCATCTCTTAAACCAATTTTCATCAGCAAAAGTATGTCTGGAGAAGAACGATAATCTCTTATACAGCTTATAAGAGAATACATTGACGTCTTTGCATGGAGCTATGAAGACATGCCAGGCTTGGACCCTAAAGTTGCTATGCACCGCCTAAATATCTCGTCCAAAGCTAAGCCAGTGAAGCAGCAGCAACGACGATTCCGACCAGATATCATGGAGGCTATCGTGAGTGAAGTCAAAAAACTTATTTCAAGCGGGTTCATTCGTGAAGAACAACACCCTGACTGGGTCGCTAACATTGTGCCAGTTATGAAAAAGAATGGTAAAGTTTGAGTCTGTATCGATTACCGCAATTTGAACTCTGTATGCCCGAAAGGTGAGTTCCCTCTACCGATCACCAACGTAATGATCGACAATACTTGCGGCTTCGAGCGGATGTCCTTCATGGATGGGTTCTCATGCTACAACCAGATCAAGATGTTCCCCAACGATGAGAAACACACATCTTTTCGAACACCGTTGGGGGTATACTGCTATACGGTGATGCCCTTCGGATTGAAAAATGTAGGGACGACATACAGCGAGCTATGAACACAATTTTTTGCGATCATTTGTACAAAATAGTGGAATGCTACGTAGACGATATCGCAGTTAAAAGTCGTCTCAAGGGCAACCACCTCCAAGATTTGAAAACGGTGTTCGAACTAATGCGTGCACACCAACTCAAGATGAATCCAACCAAGTCTTTTCTGGGAGTCTCCAGCGGCAAGTTTCTTGTTTTTGTTATCACTTCAAAGGGTATACATCTTGACCCGAAAAAAGTGAAAGCTATCCTCGATATGTATCTCCCAAGAAATCTCAAAGAGCTATGCGAACTTCAAGGAAGGCTAGCCTACATCAGACGATTCATTTCAAATATTTCTGGAAGGTGTCAACCGTTTACTCAGCTCATAAAGAAAGGAGTATCTTTCGTCTGGACTGAATAATGTTAACGCACATTTGACGACATCAAGAAGTATCTCACAAGCCCCCCAGTATTGGTGGCTCCAATAATGGGGAAGCCCTTCTTACTATATGTTCGTACTATGGACCATTCCCTTGGTGCCCTATTAGCTCAGAAGAATAAAGGCGGCCATGAACATACAATCTACTACCTCAGCCGATGGTGGGTGTCGAGCACAGATACATACTCGTGGAAAAGGAATGTCTCGCACTGGTATTTTCTATCCAGAAGATACGCCACTATATGTCTGGACAGACTATCCACATCATATCTAAAGTCAATCCTCTCAGAATACTCATGACTAAACCGGGTTCTCTTAATTTTCATTTAGCTACATGGGCAATGCTGTTGACTCCATACGATATGTTGTTCGTCCTTCAGATGGCAGTAAAAGGCCAAGCATTAGCTGATTTCCTAGCAGCTCATCCGGTGCTAGAATCTTCCAAACTCTACGATGAAATCCCAGATGAAGTAGTGGAGTCTAACACCGCAACTGAGGAAATCCCCATTTGGCGAATGTTCTTTGACGGTGCATCAAGAACAGGACCTAAAGGAAATATCATGGC
Organism: Iris pallida; assembly: GCA_029216955.1. Lineage (NCBI taxonomy): Eukaryota > Viridiplantae > Streptophyta > Magnoliopsida > Asparagales > Iridaceae > Iris > Iris pallida. The sequence continues at coordinate 3,844,658 of JANAVB010022397.1, read as the reverse complement.
CGGAGTAGGCATCGTACTTGTGTCACCTGGCCATCTGGTTATATACCGTGCATATTCTCTCGTGGAACCCTGTACTAACAACGTGGCCGAATATAATACCCTACTGATCGGCCTTCAACTGGTAAAACAATTGGGAGTTGACTATCTAGAAGCTTATGGCGATTCTAAGCTAATAGTTAGTCAGGTCCGAAGGGATTATGAAGTTCGTCACGAAGACCTCATCCCATATCACAAAGCGACAATCGATCTGGCTTCTACTTTCGCTAGATTCTTCATCGAGCACGTACCTCGATTACAGAATATAGAAGCAGATGCTTTAGCCGGTCTTGCTGCTTCCTTGACTGTCCCTACCAATAATCAGTATTCGATCACAGTGTCTGGTCGAAAGCTATTCTGTGTGAAAGATGCCTAGTATATTCATCACAGTTACGCAACAGAAATAAACGTCAATGTTAAAGACTGGAGATTTTCTTTCATAGACTATGCCATCTACGAAATCCTCCCAGAGGACCCAAAGGAAGCAGTGTCTGTGTAAAGGCGATCCCTCATATTTTATTATGATACGGCTACCAAAATATTGTACCGACGCTCTTACGACGGGCTACTGTTACGATGTTTATCAAACACAAAAGCCAAACATGCACTCCGTTAGGCTCACGACAAAATTTGTGGTGCACATCAATCAGGTCCTAAATTACAAGATCACCTCAGACGAATGGATTATTATTGGCCCATGATGATAGCAGATGTTGTTGAATATACAAAAAAGTGTAGGGCTTGTCTGTTCCACGCCGACTTCATTCATCAACCTTCAGAGTTTCTACACCCGACGATGGCATCTTGACCTTTTGAATCCTGGGGTATGGACGTCATAGGCCCAATCAGCCCGCCATCTTCCAGAGGACATCGGTTCATCCTAGCTATAACCGATTACTTCTCCAAATGGACGAAAGCTATATCGCTCCCTAAAGTAAAGACGTCGAACGTGATCAGTTTCATCAAACATCACGTTATCTATCGCTTCAGCCTACCTCGCAGGATCATCCATGATAATGGTCCACAATTCGTGAGCCATACATTCTTTCCGTTCTGCGATAAGAATCGAATTCAGAATGTAGCCTCTACTGCTTACAATCTAGCGGCTAATGGGTTAGTAGAAGCCTTCAATAAGACTATCATTAAACTTCTCAAGAAGTTCGTACCCTCAAACAAGCGCGATTGGAATGAGAAGCTCGACGAATGTCTCTGGGCATATCGTACAACGATCCGGACTCCAACAGGCAGTACGCCATTCTCTCTGGTTTATGGGAGCGAAGCAGTTCTTTCCCTAGAAATTCAGTTTTCCTCTCTTCGAGCGGCCTTAGCCAGTGAGTTGACTGCCGAAAAAAGTTACCGTCTGCGACTATAAGAGCTGGAAGCACTAGACGAACAATGCTTATTAGCTCAACAGTGTATTGAGCTATACCAAGCACGCATTTCCAGAGCATTTAATAAAAAGGTAAAGGAAATAATCTTTCAAGTTGGTGATCTGGTCTTAGCAGTGAGAAGACCAATGGTCATAACGCACAAGACAAAAGGAAAATTCCAGCCTAAATAGGAAGGTCCTTTTGTTATAGAATCAGTGTATTCTAACGATGTGTATCGACTAACCAAGCCTGATGGTGACTTGCTCATGATGCCGATAAACGACAAGTTTCTGAAAAAATATTATGTGTAACCTTCATGAACAGTGTTCACATATACCCTGTTTCAGTCATGTAAATGTACAGTAGAATGTTTATGTGATTCAAAAAAAAATTATCATTTAACTATTATTCGTATTTCAAGAGTCTTGAATACGCCATGGATAATAGGTCCTCTAAAAAGATTCTCCAGTGGAATTATTTCCGTTTTGGACTCTGCCCAAACTTGGTCTGACGAAAATAAGTCGCGTCCATATTACCTCTGAACTATTTTTCGATAATTATTTCCCCAGTGGGATAATTAAGAAACGTTTTGCCACATCCATATAACCTCTTAGCAAAGCACTCATCAAGGATAATCGTGTCTATATTACCTCTGAATTATCCACTCCTATCTAATGTTATATATCCTACTACGTCCATATTACCTCTGGTCAGATATAAAACATCCTCTGCTATTACGTCCATATTACCTCTATTAGCAGCTTCTTTCAACTTATTATCTATATTCAAGAACCTTGAATATAAAATGGATAATAAGTCAACATCAAATTCTCCAGCGGAATATCCACCAGAAATATCCTTACTACGTCCACATTATCTCTAGTTCTGATATTTCACAAACTTCATTCATGAATTTTTGAAAGCTAAAAGATTCTTTATTAAAAACGTCTATCAAAAGACAGAGAAAAGAAAAAGATACAGGAGTCTTGACGGCTAATTGAGCCTATTACAAAAGAAGATCTAAGGGATGCACAACCGATTGATGCTATCCCTTAGAGCCGCATCTCGGTCTCGGACTTGGAAGTAGCACGACGACGCGCTTCTTTCTGTCGGGCAGCTTCATCCTGGATGGGGATCAGTTTCACGTGCTCTCCCTCCAATTTCAACAACTGTTCTTTTAATTGGTCTAAAGTTATGGCAGTCATGGCAACCTGAACCGAATAATCCTCTTGTTCAGACACAACTGTCCTCAAGCTGGCCTCTAGTTGGGCAATCTCATTTTGGATCTGCGCGATGTGATTATATTTCTCAGTAATTTGGGCAGCCATCTTATTCTTCGAAGCAACACGAGCCTCACTCGAGACGTTGAACTGGTCATACTGATCAGCCAATTGCTGATCTCTTGAGTAAGGGCATCCTTCCTGGCCTGGAAAGTAGCCTCCTCCTCCGTGAGAGTTGCGACTAAAGCCTCATCTTCTTCACGAAACAGCGACGTCGGGCTTCGCTGTTTGGCTTCCCTGAGTTTGGCCACACGGTCCTCCAAGTCATTCAGAACTTTTCTTAGAGCATTAGCCCGCTCCTCGTAGCCAACAATGCTCTCAAGGGTCGTCACTTAGCATTCAGCAACAGCCTTCACAGGGCCAAAGGCGGTGTTCCAATTCAGAACTCCAGGAAGCTTGACTTTCAGGATAAAATAGAAAGCTTTGACGACTTCCTGGGCCATCTCGTCGTCTTCGGAGGAGGTCGTCGGAGAGGAAGCTTAATGAGGATCTTCCGCTCTAGGAAGAGATGCTTGACAAGAAGTCGAACCTGACAAAAAAACGATATATATATCAGCAACGGAAAGAAGAACCAAAAAGAGAGTGAAAGAGTAGTAATTTTGTACCTTCGACATGCTCAGCGCCAACTTGGACTAGGTCATCAGCCTTGGAGCCAAAGACAAGCCCAGGTTGTTCAAGGAGAGCAATGTCAAGGCCCCGAGCAGCATTAGGCTATATATATTCTACGGCCCCAGATGGACCGGGAGCAGATTCAGCAAAGACCACCTCAGGAGGCTGTTCAACCTCTCCTTCTACAGCCGATATCGGCTTACTGACAGAATCCTCCGCACCAGCAACCCCAGAGGAGCCAGGGACAACCTCTTTTCCTCCTGCAATATCTTGGGCTATTTCTATGCGTGGTTCTTTCTCCTTGTCTACAAGGGAATACACAATGGCAGTCAGCCTCACGAGAAGCACGCAAAATCAAAGTTGAAAAATCTTATCTGAAGAGAGGTGCAAAGATAACATACCCAGAGGAGGGTGAGCTGATTAGAGTTGATTTTCATCCAAGTCTTTCATCATAGCTCATATCACAGATATATCCCCCAAAGAAATATCATAGGAGGGACTGGCTTTCTGATCGCCGTCATGGTTTGGGCCTTCGCCCTGATCATCCCTTTGCTCAAGCCTTACAATTGAAGAAGACCAGCCCTCATCCGTCGGTTGAGGACGAACAGGGGACACTGTTGTTATGTCTACCTCTTCAGACGAAGAAGCACCTGCCGCAGTCGTGACTTCAACATCCTGTGCAAAAGACAAACGCAATGGTGAGAAAGCTTCTAACGGTTTGACCAAAATGGCTATGGAGTCTAGGAAGGGATCTACCTCCCGAATGGTAACGGCTTGCGACGCCGTTCCACCCTTCCTGGTCTGCCGAGAAGATCTTCTGGAAGGAGGTGAGCCGGCGCTCACGTCCGTGACCTTCTTTCTCCCTCGGGAGACAACAACCTTCTTCCTTTTCGACCGTGGAACCAGCTCGGTGGAAGCTTTCCTCTTATGAGGAATGTCAGAAAGAGGTTCTTCAGTATCCTCTCTCTGAGGTGCTGTAACAACAGGCTCCTTAAGAACAACTCTATGCTGTGGCGCTGCAGCCAGCTCAGTTGAGGGTACGGCACCTTCCTTTCTGTGACCTCCCATTGCGCGCACTCGTCCTATATCAGCAAGAGTGGGGGCAAGCCTAGTCCCCGATATTAAACTCTGTTCACGGTCATACCGAGAATGAAGGGTATTGACCTGAATATAGAACTTGGCAGCAACAAAGAGCATGTAGGTGTCAGGCTTATCTTCTGGCAGGATAAAAACTGCCTCCGTACATCGAGCGTTATAGTAACCCCATGCACGTGCCCCGTCGATCAGGCTTCCTATCGACTGTAGATGAGGGCTGGGATTGCCCAAGAGAAGCTAGTTGTAGCCGAATTATCGTGCAAAGCGACTCGACATATAAGGTTCCAGGAAAGTGTGGTTCCTATTCCTGAACACCAGATGGGAAGGCATGATGGACTGGAGCCAACGAAACGCCCCAATAGGAAGGCTAGTAGTGAGTGCTCCCTCTTCTACTAGGGTGTCTCCTGCACGGCCACTACCAGACGGAGGCGACACTCTGAAGAATTCATAATTTTGCAGGAAACTCAAAGCCTTCCTGCAAACAGGTACCCCTGTAACGGTCCAATCTGCATCTTTGAATCTTCGAAGAAAGGTATCTCCCGCCAAAGAGTCTGTCATCAGCCTTGTATTTATTAATTGGGACAGTGCAACACCAGCCATCCCATCCGATAATGAAAAGAAAATTCAGTCCTAACAAAATCATTTCTGCCATCGGGCGTCACCGCGTTCACAACGAAGTGTCGCAAGTCTCGTTGGATGGCACAGACCATCGCAGGAAGCAGGACAAGCTGGCATCCAAAGGCCAGCTTTATAGCCGCAAGTGTCATATTCCGTCTTATTCTTTCAATGGACCCTGAACCACCAGGGACTACACAATCACAAAGCCACATCATCAGGAAAGCGGCTAGCACCACCTTTTCCGACAGCTTAAACTCGGCCTGCCTGAAGAAATAATAAACCGGAAAGTTCCTCTCGGGATCATCACTATCTTCGGTGTCTATAGCCTCGTGATCTGCCATCAACTGCTCTATCTCAGATTTCGTCAAGGGCTTGCGAGTCGAGAAAGAGACTGGGCCGTCTCCTTCTTCTCTGATAAAGATATAGCTGGTCCAGGCCCTCGTATGGGGAAAGGACCCCCAGTCTTACCCTTCTTTGTGACCTGGTGACAGATAAAGAGGTGACAGAGTAACTCTTTGTACACCTCCATCATCTCGGAGTTCTCCTTCTCCAAATCCAGGAGCTCCTCATCACAGGGGACGTATTCTTTGTATGACTCAGCCCCCCAGGGAAGTTTTGATATCGCCTGCATCTCGTGAAGAGCCAGACCCATCTCCCCACCCGGAGTGAAGTAGTTACACATGTGATAGTTGTACAACTCCACCAATGAGATAAACATAGGCCAGTTAACCTTAATGCCATATTGGATGGCTCTAACGGCATAAAAAGGGTCGACAGCTTTTAGGGTAGCCTCGTAAGTCGAGAGCACCCATCAGTAATGTCGCTCTAGAACGGGACAGAGTACCTCCAACCTTCCATCCGCAGCTTCCCTCCCGGATACGACTCCTTCTTTGATAGCATAAGATTGGAGAGAGTCTCAGCAGCGTAAGGGTGAAGATCAGTCGGGACATCGTTTATTATGGCCCCATGATGCAGCTCCCTCATGGAGTTAGGACGTGGAGCCCTTGACACACTTGAAAGTGTCCTTATTCTGGTCACCAGAGTTGAATTGGATCCTGCCAGAAACGACCCCATGCAGTTCAGGGGTCAAGTCCCATTTCATCGTCTCGTCGTCCTCAAATCCCAAGCTGTCACCAAACAGAAAGTACGGTCTCTTAAAGCTCTGTGCTCGTCCGAGTGTGAACTTCTCATCATTTATCATCTGCTTCAAGAATATTTTGTCCTGTTCAAGCATAGCAATCACCCGCACCGAAGGCTGGTCATGGCTGATTTTTACTTGAGCTTTTGTAACCATTACGGTGACAAGGCTTGAATCCAGAACATGGCGGGCAGAGCCAAGAGGAATCCCACCAAGAGCTGGGACAACCATGTCAACTGCGAAGACATAAGAAAAAGTCAGACTTAGAATCTACAGAAAAAAGAGCTAAGTACTAAAAAATTCTATGCGCCCTGATGTTATGCGCCCAAAGGGCCTGTGGGCGCATAAGCACAAATTCTGCGTGGGCGCATAAGCACAAATTTTACATGGGCGCATAAGCACATGTTCTGTTTGGGCGCATAAGCACATGTTCTGTGTGGGCGCATGACACAACCAAGTGCCTTGGCGCATAACACAACAGAGTGCGTGGGCGCATGCATCTGTGAGCGCATAAGTCCGCTCACAAAAGAAGTGTTTGCTTTGGGCGCATATCGATGGTTATGCACCCAAGCAGAGAAAAGTCCAAGCGTCACAAATTAACGCTCGAGACTTCATTTTTTGAGATATCGCCTCACCCAGGATGGGGTCCTGAACCAGATGCGATGCTGCCAAAGGAGGAGAACTAGCTGCTGCAGCCTTCTTGCCCTTCGCAGACTTCTTGGAAGTCGAAGCAACCTTGGGAGATATGATTGCTCGAAAGAGAGTAAAGGAAAAATTCTTTGAAAATTCTGAGGAAAAATAAGAGAGAATGAGCTTTCTCTTTCTTCAAGGCCTATTTATAGACATGAACGGAGAGCTATGCGCCCACATGGCCTATGCGCCCACATGGTCTATGCGCCCACACGTTTTATGCGCCTACATAAAGACAGTCTTTACAGATGCGTCTGCTATCTGCTGATGCAGAATACGCATAGAGAACGGACCTTTTCAAATTCTGTTCCAAAATGAGCCTATCGTTTCACATTTCCAAGGAAGATCTCAACAGCCACATTTCGACAGCCTGGCAGACACCTATGCGCCCAAAGGGGTCATTTCTATCATGCGTCCATGAAGCTGGTGGAGACAGTTTTGCCCATGCTTCAATTAAAGTATTTCGACACTCGTTCGAGTCTCAAAAACTTTGAAGGGAGTCTTGTAGAAGCATGAAAAATACAAAGACAAAAGAAGCTATGCGCCCACATGGTCAAAGAGGGAGCTATGCGCCCACATGGTCGAAGAGGAAGGTATGTGCCCACAGGATCAATGAGGAGCTATGCGTCCACATGATCAAAGAGGGTCTATGCGCCCACATCATTTTCGTGTAGATCAAACATGCACCCAAGTGTGGGCGCATAAACTCACTCCTGCTCTATGCACCCAAGACAGCAGATCCCTACGACTCAGTCAAACTCCATGATCAATCGTGCACCAAAGCATACGGTCACGTCAGTCTCCACGAGCAATCGTGCACCGAAGCATGCGGCCACGTCAACTCTACGGCAATCCCACGATCATCCAGTGTCCATACGCCTACATCCTATGTGCCCACAGTAAAATCAATGTATTTTCCACCTGTGGGCGTATAACAGTCGTTTTCAGTGCCAAAACGACTATAAATAGAGGGCGTCCCCCTCTATAAAGACAGACAGAACGGAGAGCATTTCAAGAGCCAAATTGCTGCCCTTCTTTCCAGTGAGCCGAGAGTTAGCAATTTTCTTAGATTTTCTCCCACTTTTGTACTCGGAGTGTCAACGGAGTAAAGGAGCAACTGCCGCTCGATCTCCATCGTCCCATTCTCCAGAATTCTTTTTGTACTCGGTGATCTTCAGCGCAGGATCTCTCTGGCGTACTGGATTTGTGGTACCTTGCACCAACAAGAAAATATAGCATTTCTTCTTCTTTTTGTGTGTGTCCACAGCAGCAGCATGCGACATCCAGTACAGCATTCAGCTGTTGCTCGCTGCCGGGTGGCCCTGGGGCGACCGTCGGCGAAGGGGGGCATCCTGGCGCGATCGTGAGCAGCGCACGGTGGGCATGGCTGCTGCGATGGAGGAAAACAGTAGCAGTGGCTGCTGCAATGAAAAAAAAGAAGAAGCAGCAGCTTTGTGGAGGAAGAGTTGGGGAAGTAAAGGAAAATGAAAGAGGAGGAGAAGAAGAAGGAGGAGAATATTAGAGGGGAAAGAGCTGGTCGGCCAACTGTGAGGAGTAGGTGAGTTATATGTTGTAGCTCCCCTTCCCGGAATTTTTTTTATAATTATTTATTTATTTGATTTAATGGTGATTTTAAAATTCGTTTTTATAAATAATTAGTTAGATAATCATTACGGTAGATGCCTTTAGCCATGGTGGAGTTTTGAAGTACCAGACGACTAGGAATCATGGCACGGATAGTGCAGTGGCGTGCCCTTGACGAGTGTATTAGCCATGCCAGGGAAGACCCAGCCATAGGTGAGTCCTAACTAAGAAAACAATGCCAAGTTGCGAGTTAATCCCTATAAATAGTTTAATTAGTTATTTATTAATATCTGGACTTTAGGAAATTCGGTTATGCCAAGTTAGTCCAGATAGGACCCGTAGCAAGCCCAAGCCCATGTAGGCATGCAGTGAAACTCGGAACGGCCATGTAGACATTTTATGTGTGTACAAATATTTTCTTATTTATTTCTAGGACTTGACAAATATCTTCTAAATATATAATAGTTTATTTAAGTAGTGTCTTCGAATAATTGTACCAAATTGTAGGGCCAGATGGGGTATGAGATGTTCACCAAGGACTCTTAGTGGACAATTTAGTTGGTTACTATTATCTTATTATTATTATCATTATTGTTATTATTATTATTATTCTTACTATCGTTATCATTATTGTTATTATTATTATTATTATTATTATTATTATTATTATTATTATTATTATTATTATCATTATTGTTATTAATATTAATATTATTATTATCATTATCATTATTGTATTATTATTATTATTCTTATTATTATTATCATTATTGTTATTATTATATTGTTCTTATTATATTATTATTATTATATATTTTGTGTGTATTTATATATAAACATTATATGTGTATATATGCTAATATATATACGTAAGTGATTATATATATAGATATATAAAATAATTGTATATATATATAAAATATATATTTTATATATGTATTTGAGTGTATATATGATAAGTATATATATAAAATGTATTATATGATTTTTATCCCATACGATACACCGATACGATTTGTACTGAAACCCTTTTGTATCGTATAGTACGATAATATCGTGTGTTGTATTGAGATTAATAACAGAGTTAAAAATTATGAACTGCGCTTCTCTACTTTACCAGGTAATGACATCATTTCCCCCCTTATGCATGCGCAAACTCACATATCCAATTCTTGTTTAGCTATAACATGATAGTGTCTTCTGCAATGGCTGCGTTTCTGAGAGAGGATAAATAAATCCCCAGGCCCACCAGGGCCCGAGCCCAAACCATTTCAGCCTGGCCTGCCCCAAATTTACACATCCGAGCCTAAACTCCCAACAAAGAAAACAAACAACAGCAGACCCCAAACTTAACACCCGACCATTACATAGAATATAAATGAACAGAGAATGGGAGTTAGTTCGATCGAGCAAACGACCATTACACCCGACCATTACATAGAATATAAATGAACAGAGAATGGGAGTTAGTTCGATCGAGCAAATCCATACTCTCGGCCCAACAACCCCAGTATACAACTAAATCTGCCCCCTCCATACGCGAACCCGAGAGAAATAGAATCGACCCCGACTGTAAACGAGTATATATATATATATATATATATATATATATATATATATATATATATATATCCGCGATAATCGAGAGAGAACGAGAAACCCTAAGAGCGCCGACTCCAACCCGGGTGGTCGCGCGCGCCTCCCTGGCACTGGGCGACCTTCCCCACGGCGGCGCGTCGCCGGAGGAAGGCTGACGGCCGGCTGTACGCGCACACAGTGACCACACCCAGCAGAACAGCGGTTTGGAAGAGTCGACTTCGCACAACGTTTCCCGTCAATCCGAGCAATCGTTACACGAACGAGTTTCGCAGGTACGAAGTCAATATAACCGAGTTGTTATTCCAGTACATAGACTTTGTCATGAACGAACCTATTGCCCGGAAACTCGATGAAAACTTCATCGAAAACCTGTCCCGAAACAGGACAGGAAGCAGTCCAATCACCCACATTTGACGATCGATTCTGATCGGTCCAGTGATATATTAGAAAATCTATTTGAAGAGTCTTATAGACAACATGTAGGGCTTCACGACCCTTTTTGTGGATTTCGAAATCATCGAATGTACATCGAGAAATCGAATCCTGAAGTTTAGGAAAAATATGTTTTCAAAACTAGAAAAACTCATCCACACGACGTGCGTCCCGCCATTCCGGGCGACGTGGTCGCACACCGAAGGCGTCGAAAGCTGCGTAACAGCTTCGTGGTCGTGTGGGCTTTGACGGAATTCAAATTGGTCACGTGTGCGCGACGAATTTGATGCGTATCCGTCGAAATTCACCGTATCGTACACGTTGCAAATTCTCCAATTACTTTGTGCACGTTCGTCAGATCGAGACGAAACTTGCGCCAACAGGACCGTATCGTTTTTCTGGTCCTGTATGCCAAGTTTGGTCCAATTCTGAGGCCGTTGACAAAATCACCGTTTTGCGGGTCCCACGGTCCCACTCAACGGGCGATTTTGTGCACGGCCCGCCGGAATCCAACTTTGGACATATGGTTGGGTTCGTATCGGAAAACTGGATCCGTAGACATGTAGTTTGACGACTTTAGAGACAGTTGACTCTGGCACGCTTTTCGGTGCAAAACGGGTCCAACGGCGGACATCATTTTTGTCCGAAATTATCGTTTTGCCCCTGTGTCCAGAATTGGACTTAAGGACAGGCAATCCTAGCTAATTTGACTATTCTGAGAACGTTGGTACTATTTATTTCAGCATCCGGAGACTTCTACATGTGTTGACTGATTGTGGCTCATTGAGTGGTATGGTATTTTGGTTTCTCCAGCTAAGGACCTCAGGCAAGTGCACTTTCTGATTGCTTTTCGATTCATAGTAGTCTTTTCATTTCATGTCTATACATATATCTTGCTGCTTGTTGACACGCTCGTCACACGGAGTAGTCGGGAGGAGAAATATCTTAGTACACATGTGAACTACCCAGAAATATCCCCAAAATGTCTATTATTGCATGATAGCAGCTGCACACGACACGTACAGTGAGCCGGATTTACTCCCTAGCCGTTCACATGTCGAAACAGATATTTTACACCACCTAGATAGATGTCTTTTATTAGTTTTTCCTTATTTACTTCTCTATCGTACCATGTCATCAGTTTTCTTACCAGCTTTTATATTCCATATGCTATTTTCATGTCTTGTTAATTCTATTATGTTTTGCATTGCCGTCGGTTTGTGTACTTGTTCCAATCCTGACTGGATAACCAACATTTTTCAGGTTTAGCCGCGATCACTCTTAGCACTGGAAAGACTTGGGTATGCTGAGGCCGACCTAGAACTAGAAAGCAATTGTATCAATTTTATTAACTGTAAATCTTGTATTTTCTTTAATTATAAATCTTGTAAATATTGTAATAAATTTAGAAATGTGAATGAGCAATATCGTTTATTTTGAGCATTTATTTCTTGCGGGCTTGACAGCGTTCTACCGCCGACTCTGCGGCGTAGGCTGGCTTGGACACGTCTCGTATCCGGAAAAGCGGGTGCGGGTCGTGACATATGTAGACAGAAAGAGAAGGAAATGGTGTAATGCATGGCATGGCAGGGCATGGCAGGGCATGGAGGGGGTCTCGAATGAGGGGTGGTATGTGAGGATAAGTAAGGTGTGGGTGTGTGCCTTTGATTAGGGGAAAATATTGTGCTGGTGGGTGTCCCAAGGAGCGGTGGGGAGTTTTGTGTCGGTAGCAAATGGTACAGTGTGGTCATTAACATATGGGGGGTTGTATTAACTGTTAAGAAAAAGTAGGGAGAGATAGAGAGTTGTTGGAATCTCTTCAAAAGTGGAGTGTTGTTAAAGTAGGATTGGCCAAGGGATTGGGTGTGTAAAAAGTAGGAAGAGAGGAGTACTATCTCTACAAAAGTAGGGTGTGGGCTAGTTGGGCATAAATTGGTGTTGTATAGAATAGGTAATACATTTCTTTAGCTTAGAAAAGTAGGTTGGCTAGAAATAGGAAATAGGAAATGGTCTAAGGCTAATTGTTGGTGTTGGTGTTGTGTATTTTGTGTTTGGTGTTTTATAGGAAAGAATGGTGTTGGGTGTTTAGGATTTGTCATAAGAGTGGTCATATGCAATTGGGTTAGGTTGGTTTTGTTTAGCTTTGGTCAAGTCGGGTTTGGTGCACCATGACCCTAATTTAAGTCATCGATGATCATGGATAAATAAATAGTATATAGGTACTCAAGTGAATGGGACACAAGTGGCATGTGTATAGACGACTCAATATGGGCCATGTCCATATCTTACATTAACAGGTTTGGGTCGAAATGGTGTCCCTAATTCGAGTCAAAAATAAATTTGAATCAAGATTGGGTCTTGTGTCAGGAAAGTTATGCGATAAAAATGAAGCACAAGATAGTGTGTCTGAGTGGGACGCGAAGGTCATGGGTGTAGAGTGTCTCGACTAGATCATGTATGTGAAGTTAGTTTTTAGAAAACGACTAGTCTTGTGCTCCTAAATTAAAAGTCACGGCAACGTGCATATGATAATCATAAATAAAAGTGGGAATTGATTATTAACTATCAAATGATCAAATGGCCTAAATTGATCCGAAAGTTGTGCGATATAATTAGAGTACAAGGGAACAAATTTGAGTGGGACATGATATATCAACATGAAGATAAACTTGTCTAGCTCAAAACTCATAAAGAGCATTTTGAGAGGTTGACATCTCTGGTGCTCCAAAAATCAAAGTCACAGAAAAGTATATTTAATGATCAAAACTAATTATAATAAAAATATTTATCGAAAATAATTCATTTAAAAATTTTAAAACAACCCTAAAAATCCAGGGGGCTTACAATCTACCCACATTTTAGAATTTCTTCCTCGAAATTACAATAAGACATAGTGTAAGAAGGATAGAAGATCAAAATCTTAAAGGAGTCAAGTACGACTAGTCCCAACCAGAAGACCATATTCATGATTCTACTAGCAAGGTCTTAGAAGGGAAAACTGGAATTTAGGTATTACAGTCTACAATAATCCTAGGTACTATCATGGTATTATTGGGCAATAAATCTACAAGGGAATTACTGTCAATTCAGTGCTAACCCTATATGGTTCAGAGTTCAACAGACAAAAAGGAATTTGCTTGGTGGTACATATCTGGAGCGAGGGGGCAAGTTTAGGAGAATTATGAACAGAGGAGTTACAGATCATGGTGCGAAGAGTTTTGAAAAGTTCCAGAAGAGATTTTCCACAAGAATCTAGCAAACTATATATGAATTCGTACCAGAATGATGCCATGAGTTTACTGGTGGTGTCAGAATTGGAATTCGGAGTCCCGTGTCCAAAATTAAAATTTTACAAGTTATAAATTATGAATTCGGATGACCAACTTTAGCGTCAAATTCAACCAATCAAACAAGCTCACAATAAAACGAAACTTTAAGGACAAGAAGTTGGTTATACCAGCTATGCACAGGAACTGGTGGCACATCAAACGGTGCTGCGACGGCGGAGATACAAGTCCACGAAGTTGGCCCCACAAAACTGTCCAAAATAAATACAATTATTCGGGCAAATTGGCGGCCGATTTGATCTATCAAATGGACGAATTAACGGTTGGATTGCCCAGAAAACACGTACGAAGTTGCTGCATCGGAACGTAAATTTTGACTTGGCGTTCCATGCGCGCGTCGACGGGATCGGTTCAAAAATACAGAAAATGCCTACGACGATCGCTGCGAGAGGCACGACCATGCGGGGGACGTTCATGGTAGCACACACGCTGGCAAGGGTGCTGCCTCGGAAGAGCATATCATACGGGGAGGCGCAGTCACGTGCAGGGACTGTCCGTACGACACGCTACCACCGCGAGGAAAGGTCTCGAATAAGAATGCGGCCAGGAGAGGTGGCGCTAGTGGTCGACGACGAGCGAGGGGAGGCACACAGGCAGCATGTAGCTCGCAGGTAGGCGGTCGTCGGGGATATCGCATGCAGGAATGTACAAGGGCAGCAGCATGCGACATCCAGTAGAGCATTCAGCTATTGCTCACTGCCGATGGCCCTGGGGAGACCGCCGGCGAAGGGGGCATCCTGGCACGACTGTGATCAGCATACGGTAGGCGTGACTGCTACGACGGAAGAAAATAGTAGCAGTGGCTGCTGCAATGAAGAAGAAAAAGAAGCAGCAGCTTTGTGGGGGAAGAGTTGGAGAAGTGAAGGAAAATAAAAGATGAGGAGAATATTGGAGGGAGGAAGAGCTGGTCGGCCAACTGTAAGGAGTAGGTGAGTTGTATGTAGAGTGAAGGAGAAGGAAATGGTGTAATGCATGGCATGGCAGGGCAGGGCATGGGGGGGTCTCGAATGAGGGGTGGTCTGTGAGGAAAAGTAAGGTATGGGTGTGTGCCTTTGATTAGGGGAAAATATTGTGCTAGTGGGTGTCCCAAGGAGCGGTGGAGAGTTTTGTGTAGGTAGCAAATGGTACAGTATGGTCATTCACATATGGGGGGTTGTATTAGCTGTTAAAAAAAAGTAGGGAGAGATAGATAGTTGTTAGAATCTCTTCAAAAGTGGAGTGTTGTTGAAGTGGGATTGGCTAAGGGATTGGGTGTGTGAAAAGTAGGAAGAGAGGGGAGTACTATCTCTACAAAAGTAGGGTGTGGGCTAGTTGGGCATGAGCTGGTGTTGCATAGAATTGGTAATACATTTCTTTAGCTTAGAAAAGTAGGTTGGCTAGAAATAGGAAATAGGAAATGGTCTAAGGCTAATTGTTGGTGTTGGTATTTTGTATTTTGTGTTTGGTGTTTTGTAGGAAAGAATGGTGTTGGGTGTTTAGGGTTTGTCATAAGAGTGTTCATATGCAATTGGGTTAGGTTGGTTTGGTTTAGCTTGGGTCAAGTCGGGTTTGGTGTTACCATGACCCTAATTTAATTCATCGATGATCATGGATAAATAAATAGCATGTAGGGAATCATATGAATGGGACATAAGTGGCATGTGTATAGAAGACTCAATATGGGCCATGTCCATATCTTGGGTTGACAGGTTTGGGTCGAAATGGTGTCCGTAATTCGAGTCAGAAATAAATGTGACTCAGTGGGGTGAATCAAGATTGGGTCTTATGTCAGGAAAGTTGTGCGATAAAAATGAAGCACAAGATAGTGCGTCTGAGTGGGACGTGAAGGTCATGGGTATAGAGTGTCTCGACTAGATCATGCATGTGAAGTTGGTTTTGAGAAAACGACATGTCTTGTGCTCCTAAATTAAAAGTCACGAGAACGTGCATATGATAATGATAAATAAAAGTGGGAACTGATTAATAATTACCAAATGATCAAATGGCCTAAATTGACCCAAAAGTTGTGCGATATAATTAGAGTACAAGAGAACAAGTTTGAGTGGGACATGATATATCAACATGAAGATAAACTTGTCTAGCTCAGAACTCATAAAGAGCGTTTTGAGAGGTTGACATCTCTAGCGCTCCGAAAATCAAAGTCACGAAAAAGTATATTTAATGATCAAAACTAATTATAATAAAAATATTTATCAAAAATAATTCATTTAAATTTTTTAAAACAACCCTAAAAATCCAGGGGGCTTACACTAACACATATACTTTTGCGGTATTTTGGTTTCGTTTACTATTTATTAAAAATTTGGACATTTTATCGTAATATCGAAACACCGAAATTCATGAGTTCTATGTGTCCATATGCTTCAGAACTTCATGAGACATCTTTAAAATAATTGTTGTTCATGTTTTGATATGAAAAAACATATTTTTACCTATTTACTAGTATTTTTCTAGAATTAAAATATATTAAGGAATTGTTGTTTCATGAGCAAATCCATAAACCAAGTCAATGTATATTGATAACGGGTCAATATGAGAACTTTGTATTTATTTTTCTATGGATAGAATAGACTACTTATTATTATAAAATATTTAATTATATTATTCCAGAATTAATTATAATACTTTTAGTGTATAAAAATATTATATTATTAAAAAGAATTAATACTATATATGTTAGATTGAGTTGACTAATTAATAGGATTAGGGTCGTATATATATATTATGCCTATATATGATAAGTCCGTATAAGATATGACGTAAGTATGTCATTAATAGTAGCTTTATTATGATAGGGGTATAACGTGACGGAGTGAGTGAGGATCTTGGAGTAGGATAGCAGTCTGCAAAGTTGCATGAGACATGCAAGTATACCTTGCCAACTTGTATAGTAGTTATTATATGCATGTTCTCTACTTTTCTGTAGTTCAATTTCATCATATTATTATATTCATGTCACTTATTTCCTTCTTTGTTTTACGTGCACGTAGTTTTGTTAATTTTTCTACATTACTTATCATATTTCCTTTTCTTGTTTATGTGAGCGTCTCGTGATATAGTAGCTTAATCATATGCCATATTCCTTGACATTGATTTGATTATGTTTCCTGTATCATTTGGACTTGACTTGAATTGAGATAACTTGATTGACTTGACTCGTAGTTCTAGGCGAGGATTTGGTTATAGGCGTTGATTATACTTGACCACTCTCGATCATTAGCAACCACATGACTGCGATAGAGACTTACTATAGGTTGTTAGCAACCACTAGGCTGCAATCTATAGTGTCACGCTCCGATCCGGCTAGGGTCGTTCTTCCTGGGTTTGATCCATGTGGGATTGTTCGTGCTCGCTAAGGCGTGATGTCGTGCAAGCCTAAGTTGCGCTTGCACAAGGCCAGTACCTTCACAATATAACTAGGCAAGACAAAACACACGTACATAGCATATTTAATTGCAGAAAATCAAATATTGGACATAGATTTGAAATGAAAATACTTTTTATTGATAACTTGATAGGATTACAAAGTACAAAGCTTGTGACTCAAATGCCATAGTTTTGCTTACATATCTCCCTTTGAAACTCTTTTCAAAATAGCCACAATATCCATACATCATATCCCTTTTATTACATACTCGAAATGTAAAGACACCTTCAAAATAAACTTGTAAGTTGACTTGAAAACGAAAATAGCTTCGAGGCGATCAACCAAGCTCCACTGGGCTAGATGAGCTTTAATGCCTCACCAAAAGTCCCCATGTCTCCTTGCTATATGAAATAGTGTCCACAACGTGGGTCAGTACACATCATGTACTGGCGAGCGACTTTTGGCTGAACTCACATAAATCTGCACTAAGTTGACAGTGAAGCTATCATACATTATTATGTGATCTTTCTACTTGTCTAAGTTCTTTTTAACAATTCATAAGAAACATAGAAGTAGAAAATACTTGCATAATAAATCTTACCCATCGCCGACAGCCATCCCTGCACGAGACATGGTTAGCACAATTTGCATAACGAATAGCTTATGTTTCATTCTTGCAGATATTAAAGTTCATAATTTTGATCATACATGTGGCCCATCTACATTATGGTCCATAGGTGTTCCCATGATTAGCCGCTGTGACTCTTGGGTTCAGCTCGTCGCTAAGGACTCAGATATCGACACCCCTTTCTCGTTAGGTCTCATTTACCTTGGGGGCCCTAATCTCTCCTAGGTCGAGTGGTTCGAGGCACCCCAAGAATCCACTCGAGAGGCAAATATACCTTGTGCAAAAGTTGTCCGAGACCAATGCATGCACTAGCAGTTCTATCAAATAAAACAGATTCAGATTATGCACAGATATATGACACGTTCATTTCGTGCCTTGCCTCTTATTCATCTCAACATGTACAAGTCCGTCTGTACATGTCTACATTTTTAAAGCATACTTAGCAACAGAGCAGATGATCATTCATATGAAACAGATTATACCAGCACATGATCAGACATTTGAATCATTTTATTTATCTACTCTTATCTTTTGTTATTGTGGTATCGTTGATCAGAGGGACGCAACAAAAGAGTGGAGTAGAGATCATTTTCTTAGGGCATGGAGATAAATATTAGCCCGGTCAAAGCAACTCATTAAGATGAATCTTATTCAAGAGAAGGAGGGACTTCACGCAACGATCACGCGCCGCCTATGCATCCTCCTACATTGGCACCAAAACTTCATTAGCATACTTCAGTCTTTTTCTCTCAAGATTCGAAATGAATGTGCAATACGATAAAAAAGAACAATGAAAACCAATCATCGAAAACCAACACGAAAATGCATTCATCAAAACCAAGCAGCGAAAGAAAACATCCAACGAAAACTATTGGACTCATTTCAATAGAAGCCGATCTATCAGTTAGAAAGGTTCATTGCATTCCGTCTGTGATCCAATAATACTGGCAAATGTTTCCCTATTGACTCAGTCGACACTGAGCCAACAAGTCGTAGGTATTACATAGTGAACCGTGAGGAGCGGGGCACTACATATAGGGCCGTTAGCTCCCACATGATTGTGGTTTACCACTATTTTACTTGTAGTCATGTCATTTCTTCCATGTTTCGTTCTTGTACTATATTTTATCTAGTCTTTATTTCTTGCACTATTCCTGTCTTTCCATGCATATTATTTACTGTCATAGTAGGCATAATTTTATATATCTTGCTAGTCCCCTGAGGACCTGGTGATGTCTCTAGGTACTCGTTGAGACTACTAGGATAGAAGGGTATATTGATGGACGATTGCATCTCCAGGATTCAGGTATCGCTAGTGGGACTTTTATCGTTCTTTCATCTTTTATATTTTGTGATGACATCTTCAACTGTATAGCCTAGTTTTACAAACTTTACTTTTTGTTATGAGCTTGTTCAGATGATTGTATTAAGATCTGGCCAATTTTATTACAAATTGTCTATTCTTGTATTTATATTCAAGTGGCATCAGTGTATTAATGTTTGATCAGTATTAATGCATTTGGTCCTCACTTGAAATTATTATTTGTGGATTGAGATATAGTTGAGTTGCCATTTTAGACCCTATCTTAGACAGCTTACGTGCATGACTTGAGGGTTCCATAGATTGGATTCACCCTTGAGTATATACCAGCTGGCCGTGTCACGTGCTAGTCCTGTGTCTTTTAGGACTGGGGCGTAATAGATTTGTTTGGTGGCCCATGCAGGTCGAGTTGGCCGTTTCGGTTACGTTATTGTACCGAGTGGACCTGCGAATAGGAATAGACTCTTAGGATTCTCAATCCACAACTGCCTTGACAATTTTTTTTAGAATTTCTCTATCGTTCTTGAAACTTCGTATTTGCACTCAACTATTCCCTTGCTTTCTCGTGTCATTGTTTCTCGTCCCTTCCTATTTCGGAGTGACTAATAATCGTGCTTATTATAATTTATTAGTATTTCTTAGGTACTTGTGTAAATTAGTTTGCTTATTAAATTTTGGTTGCTTGATAGATATGAGGGGATTGGGGATGCCATAGGTATATAGTGATATTGATTCTTGCAATTACTTGGCAAGGGTTATAGAACTATTATGGCAGCATGTGTTTGATGGGGTAGTGTGACCAAAGGTAGGTAGACGTCCTCAATACACAATGTGATTCATTAATGATGAATTAATGATTGTGATTGAAGAAGTATTTATGAATTTACAAACTTGAGATGGAGGAGATTGGATTAATTTAAACTTTGAAGATGTTCATATAAGATATAATCTTGTGTTACTGAAAAATTTTAAGGCAGATAAAAGTGTTGAAAGTCAAATTACAAAGAGAATTTTATATTTTAAAGGTATAACACTTAGATAGTGACTGAGAAAGGAAATCATGTGAAATAAAATTGAGATACTTTAGTGCATTTGACTTCATGAATTTCAGAAGAATATTCATGGTTACTGAGTTAATGTTAACAATAGAAGAGAATCTGAGGATTGAGATTTGACTTAAGAAGAAAAAAAAATGTCTTGAAGAATTGAATCTAAATTTTGAAGTATATGGAATTTGATAATTGGAAATTTAGAAGATGATCTATTGTATAACTTTTTTATCACTAAACTTTTTGAGGAGACCAAGGTCAGAGTGGACTTGCATTTGAAAATTTGAGAACATTAAGGAATATCGGTAAATTAAATTTTTGAGAATTAGAACGGTTAAAGATTATTATTACTATTTGAATTTAGATTCAAGTCTTGAATAAAAATATAGGACAAGGCCTTCGAGGAAATTAGTCGATAGACTCAAAAGTTAAAAAGAATCGAGAATATAGTGGTTAAGGGACTAATAATTATGTTCTTGGCTTGATGGTCGAGGAGGACAATCTTTCAAGATGATTGTTGTAGCACTAGGAGGAACGACTAGAGGTAACAATTTATAGTTTCATAGTGGGGATGTTGCATAGAAAATCGTTTAGGATTGATGATTACTCGAGTTAGTAGGAGAGATCGTAGTGACGTAGTGTACCCCTTAGAACTATTCCTAGTTACATTAGCATGGTTCTTTGTTAGTAAGCATTATTTTGAATTTCGAGAACAAAATTCTTTTAAGTTGGGTAGATTGTAAGCACCCTGATTTTTGGAATTTTTTTATTTACTTCATATGATTTTTATATATTAAACCATATTTAATTTTTGATTATGGCTATATAGGCACTTTGTCGTAGCTTTAATTTTTGAAGCACAACTTTGACCAATTCTTCGAAACAAGTTCCATATTAGTGTTCTAGGCGAGTCCACCGTCATTTTAATATATCATGTCTCACTCAAACATGTTTCCTTTGTACTACATATTTCTTGCACATCTTTGGGGTCAAAATAGTCATTTTATCATTCGTCGTAATTTTGGTGTATTTTTTCAACTCCGGATTGAGGCCCAAACTCGATCCAAACTTTTTGACCCAATATATAATTTTGACCTATTTTGAGCCTACTACACACATGCCCCCATTCCTAAATATAATAACTACTGACGTTCCTTAAAATAACCCATTCCTTGTTTTTTAATTTTTAATTTTTATGTTATTTTATGAATTTTTGTCAAATTATTTAAGCGTTAATTGTTTTAGATATTAGTTGAAGACATGAGTAATTTACACAAATGATCTAAATGTTATTTTGTTGATCAAATGAATCTAATAAACAAAAAATTAATAGTAATAACAAATATATTCAATATTAAATTCTATTGGAAGATCTCAACACGAGCTTTTTAATAGTGTAACTATTATATTATTTAAATTTATAAATTAAAAACATAATAAATTAATTAAGTTTAGTGTTATCATATGAAGGATATGGTAGGAATTAGTTACAATTTGAAGGGAAAATAGTCATAAATAATGGATCGTCAAATTCAAGGATTTTTCTCTCTTTCCTCAAATTTGAGGATTAAACTACCCTTCACTCAAATTTTTGATTTTTTTTCTCAAATTGAGGGTGGGTTGGACCATTGGAGATAAATTTCCATCAATTAGGTTTTTGAGGAGTTGGATTGGATATGGCCTAAGGGAAGCTAGTTTGGTTTCCATATGGACCTTCTATCACTATAATAAGCATTTTTGAAAAATAAATTGAAATCTGGTCTAACATTAACTTATGTCCTTCAATCAAAAAAGGAAAGGTTACTTGGATAAGACTTAAGTTAAACTAATCCAATTACAATTTGAAAAAAATAGGGACCAAATTTTTTGTATTAATAAAGTAGTAAATGATTGAAAGAGATTTAGGTTATCGACAATGATTTGAAATTAACTTGTACGACTTATCTAGAAGAGCGTGATTCAGCCACAAGCCTCGGAAAAGAAATTAGCAAGAAAAAGATCGTTAGCACGTACTGGGACTCCTCATGTTTCTAGTGTACGACTCGTTGTCAAGAAAGAAGATTGAATATTCGCCACACAAGGACCACATACTCAATTGTTGATATAGACTGCCAGTTCTCAAAGGTGTTCTGCATCAGTCCGTCCTCTTTGTAGGGTACTTTGGCTCTTAGTTGTAGTTGGTTTATGAAGGTTGTTCGAATAGTTCTACAAGCAGGACAACGACTTTTCTTCAGTGAAGATGTAGAATATGAGAAAAGACACACTCAACTCATTGATTTCACAAAGTGGTTGTAAGTGGATATTATTCTTGTTTATTATTATTTTTTTTACATTTTTTTGTATTATAGTCATACAATTCAACTATAAGATAACACAAAATAATTAATAAAATAAAAAATAATCCTCTGAATCTCCCTATCCAAAACTAATCTCAAGATAAGGATAAACTCTTAATCCTATGGGAGGTAAGCTCCCATTCCAAAGTGGTAAAGGAGATTATGTGAAAAAGAATTTTTATAACAAATTTACCTCAATTCCTAAACCAAAATATCTTGTGTAAATATGACAGAGTCTAATCTTAAACTCGGACTCGTCTTTGTCTCATGTTGCGTCTAGCTCTAGTCAAATCCACATCAAAAGGTTTAGAAGCACCTACAGGAAAAAGCACAAATTGCTGTGCTTTTTTTTATTTTTTGTTCCTTATGTTGCTAGAATATCAAGTTTAACTCTTTTTTCTTGTCTTTTACAGAAAAATGCCCCTTCGATTAATCCATAATTTGGTTTTTTGAAAATGACAAATGAATCAAAACTTTGTTTGTGTCTATTTAAAATCACAAACCAAACTCGAAATCCTTTTTTGTTTGCCGTTACAAACAAGAACCAAACTGACCTCTATAAAGTATATAATGCTTGAATGTTGTATCAAATTTTAAATAAATAAGACTCACATATGAAAACCATGTTAATGGTTTGTAACGAACAGAAATCATCAAATTTATACAATTATACTAATAAAAATCTAAGCCCAATTAAATTCAGCTAGAAGGAATGAATTTGACACAAACCCAGCCACAAAAAAAACTTGTAAGCCTCAGTTCCAGCTGTTACATAAATCTGATGTGAACTTGTTTTCTTGGATTTTCAATTGTTTCTAGATTATTCTAGAAGCGCATTGCATGTGGCAATACTAGACCAGATGTGGATGGCCTACCTTGGTTTAACTATGGTGATGTGGTTGCTCATTTGCACACTAGGGTTAAAAACTCACATTATTTTGGAATGATATAATTAGAATGTATGGCTGCAACATTTGTTGATGTAAATATAAATTCACTGTTTTGTTGCAACTTGAGTGAAATGTGAATGCAAACATGATGTAAATGGTATTATAAATGTCGTTGCAAGTGTTCCATCATCCGTTGTCTACCAGCTAATGAATAATCAATCACAAGAGGCATGGTTTAACTATGTATTCATGAATCATTAGTCGTCCCATGTCCTGATGCATTAGCTTTCACACAAGACATGGCTAATCCTAATGACTCCAAATTGGACCCTGCATCATGTATCAACATGAAATATGTATTTATTTTACATTAATTATGGAATTTATATATCAA
The DNA here is from genome assembly GCA_029216955.1 of Iris pallida. NCBI lineage: Eukaryota > Viridiplantae > Streptophyta > Magnoliopsida > Asparagales > Iridaceae > Iris > Iris pallida. Next base: position 3,820,875 of record JANAVB010022397.1, on the reverse strand, counting down.
ATAAATTCCATAATCGTCATCTAACCACAAATTCTCGTCCAGATTTTTCCAGTCAATATTGCTTGATCCGCATAACAAAGAATGTTTGCTCCACCCGACAAGAACCCCACATGTCATCATTAGATTGGCCTCTTATCCGAACCAAAACCCTAATTAAGCTTTTATCCCTCATCATAGTGCTTACGAATTGGCTCAAAGTGCTAACCAGAGGATACTCAGGAACCCAGCTTTGCCGATTTTATCTGTACATTTGAGCAGCTTGCAAGTGACAGTGCTTCTAAGCTTTGTCCACAAGGATTCAGCATGAAATAAAAGAAACTACAGAGAGGTACGTACAGTTGAAGAAGCATAAGCAACCACAACCAGTTCAAGCTAACTTAACAAGGCAACAGCACTTTCAAAAGTAAGTAAACCAAAGAAAGATAAATACCATATGTTGTGTACTTGAAAATTCCGAGTCCGTTAAACATGCTTTCACAACACAAGAGTCATGTATCCATAATTATGTACAAGCAAGGTTATAGCAGCTTTCTAACTTTTATCCAACCTCATGGCAGTTTTGCTTACCTAATATCCAAAAATATATACAATCATTTAATAATGTTCACTTGAGACTGTATAGACCTTTGTAGAGGACAGTAGCATAGTCTCCGAATTGTACATCCTTTGGCGGGTGCATATCAAAAACATATGAGATAGGTGCAGACACTTGCATGGGCCGTGCGATGCCACAACCATTCGACAGCTTGCCAAAAGTTGATTCGTCAAAAGGAAATGACCGAGCAAGGTTAAAGAAGCATTCCCTAGCGAGTCTTTCCACCTGAAACGTATTTGAAAGGAAGTATGTAAAAAATCATATGTAGTAACTTTCAGAGCAGTATGGGAAACTCAAGTTGTGCACAAGAACTAGGAACCCAGCTGCGCACTAAAGCAAGTCATGCTGCTAGGTTAGTAGTATATCAGAACTCAAATTGCAACAGTTACTCTGGTTAAAGCCAGATTTTAGTAAGTGAAAGCAGCTCAAGGAAGATGTACAACACATACAACATATAGCAGTCGGACAGTATTTTGGTAACACAATGACGAGATCTATAGATCCCCATCCACATGACGCTCAATTTTATCCATCTACTGACTCCTAACCAAGTATCACAGATTTTACTTGTTCTAACCAGTCTACAATGCATGGTGTGTTTCATCACGGTATTGGTCCTGGTCCTACGTTCTAATTTGTTTATACTATTTAAGCTTACTTTCTTACCATTCTACTCTACTGTTCTTAATTAGAATTGCAAGAATTATTTCGAAAGAATTACGGCAAACTTTTGAAAACTAATTTTCCGGTCAGTGACTTTGATTGCATATACCTCAGTTTGGATTAAAAAACTAAAGAGTTTTGGTCGATTCAAAATTTACTGGAAGTTCATGGCCAAGGATAAAGATGTTTGAGTTATTATTATGTGGAATGAAACTGCTATCTCAAAATGATGCCGACACATAATTACTGGCATTCAAGAAATTACTAACAAGAATCCACACAGTCAAGACTGGTCCTCCTCTGGCTGGAAAATAGATCGCAGCAAAACACCATATAATTGAATATAGGAATATCAACATATTCATGTTATTAACGATACCTGTAGCTGCGCAAACCTGATGTTGTTCATGGTGATGATCACCTGCAGATCATACAAAGTCTCGGCCAAAATTCTGATGGCAAGCAATTCAAAGAAAGTTTGAATGAACCGGATCTGGATGTTTGCATCTTCGGCATCATTGTCGGGAAACCATAACACAGAGCAAACATTTTTCCAAGGAATAGGATGTTTGCCTTTAGTCTCAATGATCGAGTAATAAGGATTGGATACATTCCATAATACTTTAGCACCATTTGACAATGCATCTAATTCTTCAGAATGAGCATGGGGAGTCGTAGTAATTATTTTACTTGGAGCATATAAATATGAGAGACAAGATGTGAAACTCAGGTTCGTGTCATTCAACAGAAAGACACAACCATCAGCAGTTGTAGGCAACAACTGCAGAAAAGAATAAGGAGTAGCATATTCATTTTCTGGTGAGCAAGTAGGTGTTGTAGACAATGCAGAACTGGGATCATGGGCATGGGAAAAATAACACGACGCTCCATTACGGCAACCCTGCAATGGCACATCAGAAGATAATGTATTAAAAGAACAACTTTCCAGCAGAACATCAACTAATCATAGCAGTACATTTTCAAGAACATGTCTACTAATGAACAGAATTCCAAATAGGCGTAAGGAAGCTTTTATACTTGAATATGTTGGTTTTCTGAAGATTTACCCAACTTAGTACCACATGGAATAAAAGGGAATTAGTAAAGCAGTACATACATTACTGAAAGAATAAAGTTCATAAGATGGATTTGTGTGTGTGTGTGTGTGTAAAGGTTACAGTGGTTAATATTCTGGAATAATCTAGTGCAGTTTTTTATTCTTTTCACATTTGGGAGTAGTTAAAAAAATAAAATATAAAAGATTGAACACAGGTGCAAGGTCTGGGTTCTTTTGACACTTGGTTATGGGAAAGGGGGGGGGGGGGGGGGGGGGGGGGGGGGGGTGGGTATGGTGGTGGTGATGGGGGGTGGGGGTGATGATTTATAATTCACCTAGTTTTCTTATAATTCACCCTAGCCTCATTACAAAGGACCAATCATGATAGAAATACAGATTCATGTGTTGTAAGTGAATGATGGGGATTCCACATTGCCATAACAGGAAGATAATTGCATTTCTAAACATCATTTTTTGCAAAGCGTGCATAAAGAATAGGAAAGACATAGTGTCTTTCCAAAACAACTGACAACAACGGAATAATCACAATAATAAGATAAATGGTATAGTAGTGCGGGAACAATAGCAGCTCAATTACAAACATATTTCCAGATATTAAAGGTAGCAAGTGAGGTACCTGAAGTGTAAGAAAAAATTTACAGGTAGGCCTTTTGGCCTGAAGAGAGTGAGAGAAGTAACATTGATCCCCCCTTGAACACGATCCACTAACGAAATATCTACATAATTCAGCTTCCATGGACTGTGGAGGCATATCACTAACAGTTTCGCCATGATTAGAATTAGTGTCTTCTGTATATAGAAGACGCATCTGATGTACATACATATAAGATAATCATCAATGGAAAGAAAAAGGAGGCCCAAACAGGATATGCATTATACAAGTATCAGCAATATGAAATATGAGAAACAAAGCATATTGAAACCCGGGTGCAATTGAAAAGAGGGACATGTACCTCTTTGATAAGTGTTTTCAACTTCTCAAATAACATAATCGCTTGGAAATCATATTGAGTAACATATGGTGCAGCAAGGCACTTTCTTGTGTCACTAACAAAATCAGAGTTCGCATCTACCGGTGCAAGGCCATCCGTATACTGTAATAGCTCAGATTGTAAAAGGCAAGTATGCTGAAATGCATAAGGCTCATAGTATAAAGGAAGCCCATTGGCTGCAAAAAAGTCAGGCCGAAACGATGCATTCCGTGGATTATATATTCATCTGTACGAAAGGTCGAGTTAGAAGATAAAAAAGAAAATAAAATCTTCACAGCATTACTGGAACCAAGCAGATCAAGAAAGTAATTAGTTACATACACATTTCAGAGACATTATGTAATGATGTCTGCACAAGATTGTGGAATAAGCACCATTCCTCTTCAAGCTTAGAGATCATTGACTGGGATATTTTAGGCTCGTCAATATTGATTATCTGCTTTAATCGTTCCAAACGCTGTTTGTCCTTCAGAGAAGAAAAGGAGAACAAAGATAAAAATGAAATCGATCAGCCTTTGAATTGTTATAAATATCATACGAGCAAAGCCAAGGCAAAAAATAAAGAAAATGTACAATGATTTCAGTTTCATCCTTAGGACCAGATGTAAATGTAGGGGTGAGCAGATTTCGGTTTTGCAACCGAAACCGACCCGAACCGACCCGATTTAACAAATCGGGTCGGTTTTGAAAATGTCGGGTCGAATTTCGGTTTTGGCTGAAGAGTATATCGGTTTTTCGGTTCGGTAGTCGGGTTTGGGTTTCAGTTGCCGACCCGAACCGAAAACCGATATACAATTACATTTTTAACCCTGTCTTCATATATATACAAAAAAAACCTAATTCTTTCTCACTCCTCCATTTTTACATCAGCCGTGAGCCGCCACTCTCTTTCAAAAAAAATCCAGATCCGGCTCCTTCGTGGTCCAGGTCCGGGCGGCTCCAGATGGCAGGATTCGGTACTAGCACCGAGCGAAGTATCGACGTGGTCGGATCGGAGTTGCGAGCTCTGACCTCGTCGCGGAGGCAGCCAGATCTGCAATCGGAGGCTTGACGAAGGAGAGCTTGGACCTCCCAAACCTCAACCTCACTGAGTCCACGGAGAAGATCTCTCATCCGTTCTCCTTGTTCTTCTGCTTCCTTTGTTGTTGTTGTGTGTTGTTTCTATGCAAACTTTGTTGGTGTTATTTCTATGGAATTTTTTTGGGATTGTTATTTATTTTTATGCAAAGAACTGGTTTGGATCTCTCATCCCTTCTCCTTGTTTCTTCTGCTTCCTTTATTTTTCTTTGTGCTACTCTCTCTGTCATTTTTTTTTATTTAGAGCCAAGAACTGGTTTGGATCGGTGATGATGATATGTAGCAGATATGTAGCTGGTTTGGATCGGTGATGATGATGATATGTAGCAGATCATCTGTTGCGGAGATGAGATATGGAGGACGGGATATTTTTGGTTGGACACTAGAAATAATAATGGACACAATAACGAATTAGGACATAACGATGGAGAGAGCATTGAGTTTGGATTAAAATTTCCAATTGGACTTGGGCTGGGAAGAATGGGCTTTGAATATGAAATTTGTAATATGAATTTTTTTGTTGCTCCTGCTCTTTCATTTCGGTTGTAACATGAGTATTTTTTCCTCTTATTTTTTGTAGTAATTCTTGTTTTAGAAGGCCCGGCCCACTTGGGCCAACTGGACCGAACCGACCTAAACCGAACCGATTTTAGTTCGGTTCGGTTTGGTACGGTTCTTTCGAATACGGTTCGGTTTTCGGTTTTGGTAAATTAAGGTTCGGTTTAGTTCGGTTTTTTCGAATACGGTTCGGTTTGACCCGAACCGAACCGTTGCTCACCCCTATGTAAATGCATTCATCATTTAGCTTGTGGTAATCGGTAATAAAAATGTCGTTCACTAAGCAAAAAAGATGTCCATAACTGGGAAAAGAAACAAAACTGACCAATCGGAAATTCATTTTGCATTCTCCAGTAAGAAGATCAATTTTTTTGGGTAAATTAACTAGAGGTTTAGTAAATTTTTGTTGGAAAAAATGGTCCAAGTAATCATGTTCCAAACAATAATCACTCTCATAAGTTACTTAGATAAGGATCACAAGTATAATAATTTTTAACCCTTGCCTGCTAGACAAATCAAACTGATGAATCAGTAAAACTTTTTCCAAGATTTGAAGTAACATAATCGTTTAGGACCCTTCTTATGAGTATTGGTATCGACGGTTTCGGAAGTTTCTTATGGGGGTTTCGGAATATTTAGTTTCACAAAGCCAAACAACATTAAAACAAGGTAGTCAAAGGCACAAGGCGCACTTGAGACGCAAAGGGTCCATATCGTCCGAGGCGCAAGGCGCACTTAAGGCGTGCGCCCGAGCGAAGCGAGGCGCAATATATATATATATATATATATATATATATATAAACATGGCTGATCGGTCTCCCGATGGAGGCGCTGACCTAGGGCTTGGCCATGGGCCGCCCCCACGACCGCCGGACCCCCTGGCCGGCGGTAGGCGTGCCCTGAGCAAGCAGAGCGGCCCCCCTCCCGGCGCTGGGGGGGGGGGCGGGAGCCAGAACGGGGGGGGTCAGGCGGACCCCCCCCACGCGCGCGCGTGCGGCAGTTCACCCCCCGACGGCTGGAGGGGGGGCGGGAGCACGGGGGGGGGGGGGGGGGGGGGGGTCGGGCGGACCCCCCGGTGGTGTCGACGACCCCCCCAGGCGGAGGGGGGGGGGGGGCTCTACGGGGAAGGGGTCGGACCTCACGGGGAAGGGGTCGAGTGCATTGGATCCGAACTTCGTATTCGGAGCGGGGTCCGGATCCCTGGGGAGTCAGTCGGAGGGAGGAGGATGGACGACGGTTACGCGCCATCGGGTGGCGAAGACCGGGGGGAAGACGAATGGCGGACAGGGTCAGGTTCGGGATCGCCATCCCGAAATTCGTCAGAACGGGACAGGGTCTCGGCCCAGCCGGGGTTCTGGGGTGTCTGCTGGGCGATCGATGGGTTGGCGGCCGAAGGCGACCGCGGCGGCTAAGGGGAAGAGTAAGGTAGTGGATCTGGATGTTCAGGGACCTGGGACTTCCCGTCCGGTGATTGTCCAAAGGCCTATTGGGGCGCCCCCTCGGCCTGCTGGACGGTCCTGGGCCGAGATCTGCAAACCGGTGGGACCGAAATCCTCCACATCGATGGAGTACGTCCCGCCGATCAAGGTTGGGAGGGGTTACCGGACGGTGTTTCCTGCGGAGGAGATCCAGCAGGTGACAGCTTACTGGGAAAATACTCTCGTCCTGTATGTCTTGGGCAACAAGCCTTTCTACGGACAGATCCGGGACTATGCAGCGCGAGTCTGGAAGCCGAAGGAGAGTATGGAGTTCTATGCTCGTGAGAACGGCTTCTATTATGTGAAGTTCGGGCTGGCGGAGGATGTCGCTAGGATCCTCCAAGGCGGCCCCTGGACGTTTGACGGCCGACTGATCATTCTCAAGGAGTGGACTCCAGAGCTGCGATGCGAGAGGGAAGTTCTGAATGCCATCCCAGTATGGATCCGATTCTCCGAGTTCCCGGTTGGGTTTTGGAGCATTCCTCTGTTGATGCGTCTTGCAAGTCTGGTGGGCACCCCGATCAAGGCGGATGAGGCTACTACCTTTCGGACGAGGTTGATGTACGCGAGAATCTTTGTGGAGATTCGGGCAGGGGGGGAGCTCCCGAAGATGGTGGAGTATGAGCTCCCTTCTGGGGAGGTGCTTACCCAGAAGGTGGAGTATGAATGGGTTCCGCCTACCTGTTCTCGCTGTTCCTGTTTCGGACATCTGGCCAGTGCTTGCTTAGAGGCTGGCACTCCGATGGAGCCTTGTATCCCTCCTCGTGAGGTCCCCGATGCCCCATGTGATATGGATTTCAGAGATGATAGTGGAGCGGTGGTCGTGGAGGAGGAGGTTACTAATCAGGGGAGTGATGTCGATTTGAGCCTCGTTGTATCTACCCAACTTGCTCTTACGGGTGGGGTGGTATCCACTGGCCAGGGGCCGAGTAGTATAGTTACCAGAAGCATGGTGGCGACGGAGACTGAGGCATGTGGAGAGGGCGGTTCGGCTGGAGGGCAGGTTTACTGTAGGAAGAGACGTGCGGTCGGCCTACTGCGTGATGGGCCCTCCATGATGGAGGGACGTACCACAGACAGGGAGGGGGCAGTGTGTGTTGACAACCCTGCCTGGGCGTTGGTGTTATCTCCGGCCGCTCCCCTTCAGACGGTTCCGACTGGCATGGATGAGGATCCTTTAGCGACGGATGCGGCACCTTCCCCAGGTGTCGTTCCGGGAGTTTCTCAGGGGGCCCCCACCTCTCATTAATTAATGGCTATTATCGCCTGGAATGTGAGGGGGACGTGTTCGCTAGGGAGGTGGAGAGAGATATGTGGAGTGCTCCTTAGAGAGAAGTGTGACATTTCTGTTATTTTAGAATCCAAGATTAAAGGGGAGAAGACCCTTACTCGACGGACCCCTTCTCCTTGGGCCCAGCTGCACAACCTGACCCTTTGTGACATGGCCAGGATTTGGGTTCGCTGGAACTCGAAGAGTTGGGATGGTGACTTGATATTGATGACGGAGCAGTTGATTGCCATCTCCTTCGTGAACAAGGGTGGCTTCCGGTTCTTACTGGAGGCGGTCTACGGCCACAATGACAGAAGGAGAAGGGAGTCACTTTGGAGGGACATCTCGCGTGTCTCCGATGTTGCTGAGTCGTCGGGTCTCCCTCTGCTCTTGATCGGGGACTTCAACGCTCTTATGCATCACGGGGAGAAGCTGGGTGGTCGTCCGGTTCCAGATTCTATCCTTTATAATTTTCAGAGATGCCTCCTGCTGGCAGGGCTGCGGGAGCTGTCTCGATCAGGCTTCATCTGGACTTGGCACAACAAAGCAACTCACAACAGGGTTGCTTGTCAGCTTGATCGTGCTCTGGGCAACGGGGAGTGGTTCCGTCACTTCCCCAACTCTTCGGCTGAGGGTCTGGCAGCTGGGACGAGCGATCACTCCCCCATCAGGGTTGGCTTCTCTGCTCGATCACTTGGGAAGTCCCGTCCGTTCAGGTATAACAACAGTTGGTATCTCTCGGAAGGCTACCTGGAGGCTGTCGCAGAGGGCTTATCTAGTGGTCAGGAGGGGACGGCTCAATTCCGATTGGTTCGTCGACTCAAGGCCACGAAGAGGGCTCTCAGGAGTTGGGTGCAGGGGTTGCCCAAGACTACACTAGAAGATAAGGAGGCTGAGTTGAGATCCTTGCAGCAGGATCTGCAAGCCGACATGCTTAATGGAGATCTGGCGGCTAGGGAGAAGGAGCTGATTGGAGAAGTCAACATTCTGAGGCTGCAGAAGGAAATTAGCTCGGCCCAGCGAGCCAAATGTTCCTGGCTGAAGGATGGAGACCGGTGTTCCAAGTTCTTTTACGACGCTATCCGGACTAGACAGAATCGGAATCACATATCTCAGCTTCTTGATGCGGATGGCACTCTGGTGGGGACGCCGGCTGAGATAAAGGGCGAGGCTGTCAGGTACTATTCTGATTTATATTTCCAGACTGACTACCTGTCCGTGTTCCCAGAGGTTATTACGAAGCGGTTGGTGACTCCATTTGGGAATAGCATCCTTCTTGCTCTTGTCACTTTGGAGGAGGTGGAATCTATTGTCAAGGGGACGGACCCCAACAAGGCTCCTGGTCCAGATGGCTTCAACAGTGGTTTCTTCAAGCGCCATTGGGATATTCTGAAGCTTCAGGTCGTGGAGGTGGTCCAGGAGTTCTTCACTAAAGGGAAGCTTTTGAAGGAGCTGAACCACACTTTTCTGACCTTGGTGCCTAAGAAGGAGGGCGCGACAGCATTGGCGGATTTCAGACCTATTGCATGTTGTAATTATCTTTACAAGATAATTACACACCTTATGTGCCGGCAGATGGAGAGAATCATGCAGGACTTGGTTTCTCCAAACCAGGCTGCGTTCATCAAGGGGAGGTCGATTGCAGAGCATAGCCTCCTGGCACATGAGATGGTGCGGGGATTCAGCAGACCTGGTGGGGAGAAAGCTTGTGTTAAACTGGACCTGAGGAAGGCGTATGATATGGTCAATCGTGACTTCCTATGTCATCTGATGTCTGCCATGGGTTTCGCGGATCACTGGGTTGCGTTGATCAGGGAGTGCATCACGTCCCCTAATTTTTCAGTTCTCATCCAGGGCATTCCTTACGGGTACTTCCAGAGCAACCGTGGGCTGAGGCAAGGTGACCCATTGTCCCCTTACCTGTTCACGCTTGTGATGGAATACTTTACTTGTCTGATGGACCTGGCAGTGCACCGTGGACGGCTGGTGCCTTTGTTTCGTAGGATGGACCCCCCAGTTACCCATCTTATCTATGCTGATGATCTACTGGTCTTCATCCAGCCTTCGATGATGGGGTTGCAGACGCTTGCGGGTATTATGGAAGATTTGAAGTCCTTCTCGGGTCTCCAGCTGAACAGGGATAAGAGTCGGGTCTACTTCAGTTCCCGGTGCTCCCAGAAGGAGGAGCGGGCAGATGTCCTGGGTATCGCGAGGAGTGATCTTCCAGTGCGTTATTTAGGAGTGCCCCTCACAGTCAATTATGCGCGGGATCAGGATTGCCAGGGACTGGTAGAGTATGTCCAGCGGAGAGTTGAAGGCTGGCAAGCCGCCGGTCTATCTTTTGGCGGACGCATAAAGCTGATCAGATCTGTGATCTCGGCTGTGGTCCAGTTTTGGCTACAGTCCATCCTTCTTCCGGTGGCCACTATTCGGCGAGTGGAGCGTCTTTGTGCTGATTTCCTTTGGAGGGAGGGTATGCATGCGATCTCGTGGGAGCAGCTCTGTCGTCCCAGGAAGGAGGGAGGAGTGGGGCTCAGGCCGTTGCTGGATATCAGGGAGACCTTTGCGCTCAAGCTGGCCTGGAGATTCGTTAGCGGAGGGTCTCTTTGGGCGGACTGGATGCACAGCAGATATGTGAAGTAGGGCAATTTTTGGACGTGTTCTCCTGATAACAACCATTCTGTTACGTTCAAGACTGTCCTGAGACACAGGGGTGTGCTCAAGTCTGCTATCCGGAGAGTCATGAAGGATGGGTCGGGCACGGACCTTTGGAGGGACCCTTGGATTGATCGGCGTTCGTTGCTAGACATTAGGGGTTCCCCGACTCATATGGAGGACAGGCGAGGTCTGACGTGTAGTCGGATCTTACGAGATGGAGAGTGGAGGCCGGAATCTTATCGGTACACTGAGGAGCTGGGAGGGTTCATTATGTCTACAGTCATCGATCCGGCTTTGCCTGCGGATCGGTGGATCTGGGAGCCACCTGGAGCAGCTTCGGGCTCGGGGGAGTTCCAGTTCCGTAGTTGCTACAATCTTATCCGGCATACTTTTCCTCTGAGCTCTGATTACGAGTTCGTCTGGTGTAAGGGTCTGGCCAGAAAGATGCAGTTGTGTGTTTACAAGCTTCTGCTGGGTCGCCTCTTGACGAGGGACTGCCTGAGTTCCTTTGGAGTGCCAGTGCCGGACCCAAAATGTGTGCTTTGCTGTTTGGAGCCTGAGTCTATTAAACATATCTTTTTCGAGTGCACTTTGGCATGGCAGATATGGTCGGAGCAGAGTCGGGTATTGGGAGTGGGCGCCTCTGGTAAATACATTGGGGACATCATCCCAGTGATACGAGATAGCAGGGGTCGAGGTCAGGACTGGTTCCGTACAGCTAGAGTTCGTCTGGCGGCTGCGGTTTGGCATGTTTGGCGGGAGCGAAATCGCCGAATATTTGAGGGCTTAGTCACTCCTCCGGTTGGCATTCTCCATAATATTGAGTTTGATGTGAACGCTATGGTGAATGGATGAGTGTTGAGTGGGAGTCCCACTCAGATTGTATGTTGTATGATTATGACTTTTTATTTGGAATAAAATTTACCTTTTTCCAAAAATATATATATATATATATATATATATATATATATATATATATATATATATATATAATTCACATTAGATTTCTGCATTGATAAACATGTGTGTTTCCAATTCCTCCCTTGTGTAGGTTAACATGCAATCACTTTAAATTGAATTTTTAGGATATCCTTGAAGTGGAAAATTCAAATTAACATGACTTGATCTTATAAGATGGAAATTATATATATATATATATATATATATATATATATATATATATATATAAACAAAATTACTAATGTAAGTAATAAAACAAACATATTAAATGAAGTTAAAAATAATATTATGAAGTCTGGAAAAAAAACTAACAAAAAATGATGTTAAAAACAGTATACATACTAAACAAGTTAAAAAACAGTATTCAAAGTAAAAAAGTTTAAAAAAAAAAAACTAGAGAAAAAAAAGTAAAAAAATAACAAACAACAGTTCAAAAAAATAGCAGCTTAAATAACAGTCAAAATACTCTGCCTGGAGGGCCCTGAGGTCAAGGCGCGCCTTAGCTATTTCAAGGCGCTCGGGAAAGGCGTGCCTTAAGAACTGTGCCTCGCCTTGAGTGTCTTGAGGCGCTACCCATGCGCCTAGGAGCAAGGCACGCCTTTGACTACACTGCATTAAAATATTATTAAGTAGAATTTTTTTTGACACATTTAGGCATAATTTTATGTATTCTTTGATGTTATTTACTTGCTTATAGACAAAGTATACCTAAGATACTTATAGACAAAGTACATCCAAGGTAGTTTTGAATGTAATAATATCAAGTTGGAAGAATGCTTGGAATTTATTGATATATATCTTCTGGAAATGGTATTGGTTACCTAGGAGACACGGACACTCCAAAAATGTGGGTCATATCGTATCGGACATGTACTGGACACAACCTGGACACTCCAAAATACACTAGGACACTCCAAAAAAGGTGCAGCGTCCGTGTTGCAGTATCCTTACCATGTCGTGTCGTATCCGTACTGCATAGATGGTTACAATGTGTTGATACAGAATCTTATCGATAAAATGCAGCATGTTGATCTCCGACACAACTAAATCATGGTGTTGTCATTGTTTTCTTTTTTCATACTTCTCCCTCTCTCTCTTTTAACTTTTCTCTGCTGAATTAGCAGAGGAAAAAGCTCCAATGTCGATATCAACGGGTATCGTAAGGATCGGGACTAGATCATGCAAACCAATATGATATGGCCAATACGATATGTATAAGTATTGACGGATACTACAAACCCTACTTTTTATGAAAACTCAAAGTTGAATTGATGGAAAAAGATGGAGATAATTGTATAACCAAATAAAAACAGATGAGCACGAGGAAAAAAAAAACCCTAAATGGCATCACCTGAACAAACAAAATGAAACTCCCAGAGAAAATTGTATAACAAGTCAGTTTTTAAGAAACGAAAACCTGCCAACTATGTTAAGAAATATACCTTGATCACCAGATTCAAATAGCACCCACTATACCTTTTCCGTGTTGTGAAAATGACAACTTACAGAAAGTCATTAGGACTCTAGGAACTTTCATATTAAGCTAATTTGCACTTAAATACCATAAGCTATCAACACTTTGCAACTTTCCACCATAAACTATTTTTATTAGCAATTTACTACCATCCGTTAATATTCAGTTAGATTTAATGGTCGTGTGCATGCACATGACTAGTTTAGGACAGTTTTGTCCATGAAAGAAAATAAATTCCTATCATGTCCTCTCTTTATCTCCCAATCCAATCCATACAAACACTAATCCTAACTCCCGCTACTACCACCATCCACCCCCTTCCCTCCGCACGTAGCCTCTCCACCAGCGCAACCTCCTCCACCCACCATCATTGTCACCACTAATAAAAAGAAAATTAAGGAACTATCTCTTCATTGTCAGTTCAGGAGATTGTATATATGTAAGATTTCAATATGTTCTATAAATTTCATATATATCAGCAAATTCTCCTTACTTTTTTGGCAATTAATTCACTGGAACAAAGCTTGATTATAAAATAAGTGCAGGGAAGTGAATTGACAATGTTAATAATGGGTGATCATGATCTTACAAAAGCTAGTCTAGATATAGACTGATTAGCTCCCACTATGTGTTGTTCTTGATCATTTTGTTGCTACAGTGCCATTGTTGCATATAACAAAGTAGAAATCAAACCAAATGAAAGGAGAAAATATTACGACACAATTTGAAGAGCTGAATTTGAGATTAAAAATTTAGGGGAAGCTAAAGAGTCCTTGTGTTGGAGATGTCGAGGGACTGTAAAGTTGGAAAATATTTTGAATTTTTTTTAAGGTCTTGCAATGTTTTGGCATAAAAGATACCAAGCCTATATATATCTCTATTCTTGTTGCTTTACTACTATAGACGAGTAATATTACATTGTCTTTGCTTTGTTGCTGTAGACAGATAGTGGTGGTGGTGGTGGTGGTGGGTGGAGGAGGTATGGTAGTTGAGTTGGGAGGCACGGGGGAGGGGTACGGGGTCCAAGTGGTGGTGGTGCCCGTCAGTGTTTGGGTTAGGGTTTGAGATGGGTTGAGAAGTGATGAAGAAGGAGATGGTACTTAAGTGCAACTTAGCCTTCATACTAATCAGCAGTAAACTTGTCCAGAAGCTAACTGCATCATGAGAAACCTATTATGTTCCATTCGGAAATCTCATTAACATGACGTTTAGGTTCAGTGTGAAGAGAAACTTATTGGATTGCTCCTATCAGTTTTGAAAGTGACCGGTCTGAAAACAGGAAAACATACTGGTTTCTGATGATCCTTGACCAAAAACCTAGATGTACATGCGATGAAAGTACCATGTCAATTAAATGAGAATAGTTCATTAACATGACGTTTTGGTTTGGTACTGTTGCTTAACCCTGCACCATCTCCAACTATCATGTTGCTCTTACGGATGTAAGCAATATTAAGCTTAGGGTTTTGACTTTTGAGTTAGGTTAGAGAGCAATTTTGATGAGGTTGCTAGTTCACAATTTCATATCAAATCAGGTGAGATACTGATTACCTACAGGTTCAACTCAACTTAGCTATAGCTTTGGGATTTGTGGTAACTTGGAATTTGCCATCAAGCGTAAGTCTATATCCCAGTATATGTCATGAATGGGAATGGGAGAAGGGTATATATAGCGCAGATCAAAAGCCCTGACCCTCATTACCTACAGGTTCAACTCACTTATGAACGAAATGCTTGTCACTTAGATCGTACCACAACTTGAGACACGAAACAATTAATTGTCCACTGAATTGAGGCAGGAAGACTATCAAAATAGTCGTTCCGGGCCGAGTAAAGGAAATATGGAAAGGCTTCGGGACCATTGGGTCGCCAAGGTGGTTCCCGTACAGGGAGCTGCATAATCAACTAATAATAAGTGAATGAATGAATGAACGAATGAAAGAATGAAAGGAAGGTAAGAAGGAAAGAATGATTAACGACAGGTATGTCGAGGACGTGCAACGAGGCTCGCTATCGCACTGCACGGATGTCGCCGCCAACCTAATCGATAATCCATTATTGCTCATGACAGCCCGATAAGTTAATCCATTATGGCTCATGACAGCCCGATAAGTTAATCCATTATGGCTCATGACAGTCCGATAAATTAAACTAAAAATGAGAATACGAAATGGTCGCAAACAACTCGTGTACGAAGGACGGGAAGAAGGATTCCACGGACGATCAGAGACATCGTGCCAGCCTAAGCGGAATCATGGCTTACGGGCAGCTTGTGTGCGGGCTCGGTCACACAAGCGACGTAAGGCCGGGTATTGCATAGCCTATCAGGGTGTACCAGCCATCACGCTTGATAGGTAACATCACTACGAATACCATAAGTATAGTCCAAATGGCTTGTATTGCCAGCGACCATGCATATAGATTAAGTAGGCTCGCTGGTGACAATCCACGTACAAGTCCTTACATTGAAACAAGTAATTTGAGAAGCTGAACAACTATGTAACTGAATGAAACGCATCTGAACAAAGCTTGAGTATAACACATAAAAGCACTTGAGTACTTTGTTCACCCGAGGCAGGAATAAGCTGATGAAACTCGTATTTTCTTACGCAATCCGTCAATTCGTAATGTATAAAATGTTGGCTAACTTGGTTTACCTTGAACAGGAAAGATCGTATGGTAAGTATGGTAAGTTGCGCATGTTATTCTTATGCAACACTTGATGCCCGTAACACGAGATAGGTTTTGCAATATGCCATGAAACTGATCCTAAGACAAGATTAGCAAGACAATAACTGATAGATGGTGCACAAAAATAAATTAGACGTGTTTGGTAATGATAGCGAGCGGGCGAGCTAGCCTCCCCACTAGTGCATGCAATGTACTGATAACCACATAGGCTGCTTGCAAGGTGCGGGAGACCTCGTCTGGTGCAGAGTCTTCCATCGAACGTGCTAAGGCGCGGAGCTAATTCTGGAACCTTTGAGCGTTGCAAAGGAGTTGAAGCACCGTATACAGGACATAATGTATCGGAACATCGTCATATATCATTCCATGTTGTAAGCCACTTGGCACGCCTTTTATGTTTCAGAAAAGAGAGCTTGAACGAATTGTAATCTCGGCCTAGCGCCGCTTGTAATACTTCTTAAATATCAATAAAGACTCTTGAATTTGTTCCAACTTGCGTTCATTTACTTTCTGCTGCAAATAGGGACACTCTGTGCGACTCTGCGGCCTAGCTTCAATCGGTCATTTCTGGACTTGGCCTTACACGAGCGCAACCTAGGCTCGTGCGGCATCACGCCTTAGCGAGGACGATCGGTCCTCAGGGAGCGGGGCGTGACGAAGCACCCCTATAGGGAAAGATACATGATATCAAATGACAGGACGAGGAAGATTCGAGGATGCAATTCAAGTTATCAATCAAGGTGAGGGAAGAGAAATCGAGGCAAGAGATTCAAAGGGAACAAGTTTTGATTGAGACTCCTATAATAATAACACCCCACAAGTCTGAAAATTCAGACCTGCATGGGCCACCAATAAAACCTCGTCACGCCCCAGTACCGATATACGGAGACGGACTAGGCCAGCTACTCCATATGAGGTATATAAACGTCATACGACGATCGTGGCTGTCAAGAGACAAGGGGGTGCATGCTACAATCAAGTCTCCTATGGTCTCACAGAGCATCTAGGTCTCAATCAATCAAACAAGAAGCAGTAAATAATGATCATATAAGATAAAACAGTAAGGCGTCCCTGACACATCATCAAAATGATCATGGGGATCTAGCTTTATAAGTTAGCTAGCCCAGAGAGTCATAGGTACATAATTGTATTCAGCTGCAGTCTGATTTAATTACAAATTATGCAAAGACAAAATATCCAGATTAGCCGGCTAAACAGGTGCCGGTGGCTAAACGCCAGAACATAAGTAAAGATACTAGAGTGGTGTAGAAGAAACCCACTCGAGTCCCCCGCCAGCCATGCTCTTAGTATGCACCATTGACGTCGGGGAGGAAGTTTGGATCCTCAGGCGCTGCTACGAGATCTGGCCAAACAAAACCAGCGGGGTCAGCCCCGAATAGCATGTACCACAAGGAAGCACAAAAGAGTGAGATAAAACCCAAGCCAAAATAATAATACTAGTAATAATAAAAGCTTTCGGTCGTAACCTCGGTCCACAGCCTGTCCTAGCACGATAGTCCAACCCAACAACCAAACAAGGACATGGGTTGGACCACGCACCATGACAGTCCATGTCCTTCGGCTACTAACGAAAGTTACAAGGCACAGTCAAGTCATTTTTCAAGCGGCCATTCATTCATGCGGCTTTCTATATTTGGCGGAGTTATCCCCGCGATACTGATTAAAAGGAATCCTCAGATCGTGTCAACCCAGCAGGGCTAGCCAAACCATAAGACATATAGCACACTGATTATGCACCGGTCCCCCGGAGGGCTACCGCGCTAAAACATATAACACATAGCTCGTAGGAGTCGGATATAGCCATCCGCTATAGGCGAGTGAAACCATATCCATGGCGGCCAACCCGACACGTCAGGACTGGACCTAGGGTGTCGGCTAGTATGGCACGATCTCGGGATTCTTCCCACCCAATGCATCTACCAAGTTAGTTGCCTAGTTAATCCCTAGGTTATCCTCGGAGTTCACATGTCGTGGTCACATGCTCACTCCCCTAGATGTCGTACATTGTACGAGTACCCCAAGAAGATCCGTACTGGCTCATAGAGTTATACATATGTACCCCCTTCTTGGTGTAATGCAACACAGCACATACCCCATCATTGCTACTGACCAATCGCTATGTAAATGCTGGACTCTTGGAGGTACTGACAGGTATCACATAGGAACACTTAGCACTTAGGATAGCACATCACATAGATTGTACCATAGTACACACATAGGGTTATCCAGCATACGCATAGGAGTCAGATCAGGAATGAGGACCAAGACACAAGAGAAAATATAACAAGAAGGTACTATGCACTTAGGATATGAAGTGCTCGCAAGTCATGAAGTGGCCCTAACGGCGCACGGACAATGTGCAAGGTAAAAGGTGCACAAGGAGCAAGGTGCACAAGGTGCCAAAGTCACATATAAATTCTGATTAAAGTGAGACATGAAGATTCTTGAAGCCAAGACAAATATCTACAACTTTTATGTTGGGAGTTAGAAGAAATTATGGCCACAATTCAGCCAAATAGAACATAAAACAGCCAAAATAGGCACTATGCGGCACTATGCAGCCTTCTGCGGCACTATGCGGCACTCGCATATGCGGCTCGGACACTATGCGGCACTCCCATATGCGGCTCGACACTATGCGGCACTATGCAGCACTCCCATATGCGGCTCGGACACTATGGCGGCACTATGTGCCACTCCCATATGCGGCTCGGCACTATGCAGCACTCCCATATGCGGCTCGGACACTATGCGGCACTATGCAACACTCCCATATGCGGCTCGGCACTATGCGACACTATGCGGCACTCCCATATGCGGCTCGGCACTATGCAACACTATGCAGCACTCCCATATGCGGCTCGGACACTATGCGGCATTATGCAGCACTCCCATATGCGGCTCGACACTATGCGGCACTATGCGGCACTCCCATATGCGGCTCGGCATTATGCAGCACTATGCAGCACTATGCGTTACTCCCATATGCGGCTCGGCACTATTCATGCGGCACTATTCATCGTCCCTGCCAAAACCAGGACAGATGACATAGAAATTGTCCAAATATTGTTTTGGCCATAACTTCCTCAAAACAAGTCGAAATCTAACTTTTCAAAGGTCAAAATTTTGTAGAATCAAATTTTCTACAACCTAGGACCATTAGTTTTCGAAAATAACTAAGTTTGATAGATCAAAACCATGTAAATACATAAAACCCTAGTTTTAGAAACTTAGATCTACACAAAACTAGCCATTAGAATCAAAAACTCTAAGAACTAAACTTGTAGAGAATGAAGAGAAGAACAATATAGACATAATATCAAAGGAAAAATCAAGAATGAAAAATGCACAAACCTCCACTTTTGAGCAAGTTGTACTTGCCTAAGGATGGTGGTTGAGAAAAATAATTGGAAGAGTGAATGAGGAGAGAGAGTGAGGAAGAGAATATAAATAGGGGTTGGATTGGCTTAAGAAAACCCTAATCTTTAAACATGCTCCAACCCTTCCACTAATGACATGCTTAAAAGCTACATGCAACCATTAAATAATAATAAATAGAATTATGCACATGCTAAATACGGGATACCATGTACAGAATTTATGAAAGAATACTTATATCGGGATCGGGGAGTGACATCTCTATCCTCCTTAGAAAAATTCCGTCCTCGAAATTTCAACCAAGACAATGATAGAGGAATCCAGACAAGCAAGGTGCAATTACAATCTATGCAATCAGCCTATCATTAGCAGTCATTGATCATATATTTCAAAATGGTGCAAAACAAGCATGTAAACAGATTACCGAGGCATGAGGAGAAACATACCTTCTGAGTCGAACAAGTGCGGATACCGAGATCTAATCTCGTCTTCGCGCTCCCAGGTTGACTCTCCCGGAGAGTGATGGTCCCAAGCGACACGGACAAGGCTAATAGTCCGGTTCTTGAGCACCTTCTCTCGCCGGTCCAAAATAGACACGGGTTGTTCCTCGTAAGTTAGGTCGGTACCAACGACTAACTCTGATTGGTCGAGGACATGACTCGGATCCGGGACATACCCACGCAACTGAGATATATGAAACACATCATGTACGCCAGATAGCGAGGGAGGAAGGGCAAGCCGATAAGCAACATCGCCTACCCGAGCGAGAATCTCAAAAGGACCAACGAATCTTGGACTAAGCTTTCCTCGGGTC
Organism: Iris pallida; assembly: GCA_029216955.1. NCBI lineage: Eukaryota > Viridiplantae > Streptophyta > Magnoliopsida > Asparagales > Iridaceae > Iris > Iris pallida. The sequence goes on along the minus strand of JANAVB010022397.1, from coordinate 3,801,171 downwards.
CCAAATCTAATGACCCCCCGAGTAGGCGAAATCCGCAGAAAAACTTGGTCACCAACACCAAACTCTAGAGGCCTACGATGTTGATCCGCCCAGTGTCTGTGTCTGTCCTGTGCGACTCGAAGCCGCTCTATGATCAACTTGACTGTCTCCACTGTCTGCGTGATCATCTCTGGTCCCAACAACTTTCGTTCTCCCACATCGTCCCATGCCAGAGGGGACCTACATTTTCTTCCATATAATGCTTCGAACGGTGCCATCCGGATACTTGCCTGATGACTGTTGTTGTAAGAGAACTCTACTAAATGAAGATGATCTTCCCAAGTTTCGCCGAAGTCCAAAGTACAAGCCCGTAACATATCTTCCAAGGTCTGAATGGTTCTCTCTGACTGTCCGTCCGTCTGCGGATGGTAGGCTATACTGAACCTCAACTTGGTACCCAAACTTTGATGCAAACTCCGCCAAAAGTGAGAGGTGAACCGCGTGTCTCGATCTGATACTATGCTGACTGGAACACCATGCTGCCTCACGATATGCTTCATATACATTTCTGCAAGCTGCTCAGTAGACTGCCCTATTCTGAAAGGAAGAAAATGCGCAACCTTCGTGAGCCGATCCACGATTACCCAAACTGCGTTTCGACCGGTCGGAGATCTAGGCAAACCGGTCACAAAGTCCATCGTAATGTGCTCCCACTTCCACTACGGAATAGGAAGCGGTTGTAACAATCATGCTGGTCTCTGCTGCTCTGCCTTCACTTGCTGACATACAAAACATCTGGATACAAACCCCGCTATCTCCCTCTTCATGCCATTCCACCAAAAGTGTTGCTTCATATCCTGGTACATCTTTGTGCCTCCGGGATGAATAGAGTAAGGGAAACTATGAGCCTCTGCCATAACTTCCTGTCGAAGGTCTCCACTTGGTACACAAAGACGGTTTCCGAACCTAAGCGTACCATCCTCATGGATTACTAACTCCTTCCTGAGACCTGACTCACACTCTGATCGAAGCTTCTGGATCCGCGGATCCTCTGCCTGGGCTGCTCTGATCCTCTCTACTAAAGTAGACTGAATCTGCAAACTGGCCATAACTCCTGTATCTTGTGGCAAGATCACTTCAATTCCTATTTCCTGAAGGTCTTCCAAAATATGCCTCCGCGAGGTTAAAACGAATGCACCACCTCTCCTACTCAAGGCATCTGCTACCACATTCGCGTTGCCTGGATGATACTGAAGATTTACATCAAAGTCCTTCAGTAATTTCAACCATCTTCTCTGTCTCATGTTCAGGTCCCTCTGGGTAAATACATACTTTAAGCTCTTATGATCAGTGTAAATCTCCACTCGATCCCTATATAAATAGTGCTTCCATAACTTAAGCGAGAACACTACTGCTGCTAATTCCAGGTCGTGGGTCGGATAGTTCTTCTCATGGTCCCGAAGCTGTCGAGATGCATATGCTATCACCTTACCATGCTGCATCAATACACACCCAAGTCCCTTCCCGGATGCGTCACAATACACTGTAAACCCTTCCGATCCTACTGGAAGTGTCAAGATCGGGGCTGAGATTAATCTCTTCTTCAACTCTTCAAATGATGTCTGACATTCTGCTGACCAAACAAACTCTACATCCTTATGCGTCAAACGCGTCAAGGGTGCCGAAATCCTGGCAAAATCTGCCACAAACCTTCGGTAATAACCTGCCAATCCTAAGAAACTACGCACTTCTGCTACCGTCTTCGGAACTGGCCAATTCTCTACTGCCTCAACCTTCTTCGGATCTACTGACACTCCTGCTCCAGAAATAATGTGCCGCAGGAACGAAATACGATCCAACCAAAACTCACATTTACTAAGCTTCGCATAAAGTTGATGCCCCCTCAAGGTCTGCAAAACTGTCCGAAGATGTTTCTCATGTTCTTCTTCACTACTGGAATAAACGAGGATGTCATCTATAAATACTACTACAAACTTATCCAAATAGGGTAGAAAGATGCGGTTCATCAAGTCCATGAACACGGCTGGGACATTAGTCAGTCCAAATGGCATCACCAGAAACTCATAATGCCTATACTGCGATCTAAATGTTGTCTTAGGTATGTCCTGCTCCCGGACCCTCACTTGATAATATCCAGATCGAAGATCAATCTTAGAGAAGACGCAGGCCTTACTCAATTGATCAAACAAGTCATCAATCCTTGGTAACGGATACTTGTTCTTCACTGTTACTGCATTCAACTGCCGGTAATCAATGCACATTCGCGTCGATCCATCCTTCTTGGGTACTAAAATCACCAGTGCTGCCAAGGGCGATTCGTTGTCTCGGATAAACTGCTTCGCCTTCAGTTCTTCTTCATGCTGGTGCAACTTGTCCAACTCTGACTGCGACATCCTGTAAACTCTGCCGACTTTAGGCTCCGTTCCAGGATTCAACTCAATGCAAAACTCCACATCTCTCACCGGTGGTAAACCTGGAAGCTCATCTGGAAATACATCAAGAAACTCTCTGACCACTCTTGGTATCTGCTCTTGTTCTGCCAATGCTTCTGCAACGATGCCCTTGGGTCGATCCTCCAATGATCGAACAAAGACGAACTCCTCAACGCCAGGTACATTAAATACTACCCTACCTCCCCGACAATCTATCGTCGCATGACTGTCTCTCAACCAGTCCATGCCTAGGACAACATCAAAGTTGCCCATAGGAAACTCAATCAAAGATGCGGGCAATAATCGCCCACTCACTACGACCGGACACGCTAGGCACACTCTGCTAACTCCTACGAGCCCATTACCAGTGAGTATATTCATCCTCTCTGGCAATGCCTCGAACTCCAATCTAATACGTGTCGCAAATCGTGCAGATATAAAAGAGTGGGTAGCCCCCGAATCAAACAATGCTACTGCAGGAAAAGAGGTAACAGAAATATTACCTGCAACCACGTCGCCTGAAGCTAGTGCATCCTCCAGTGATAAGGTGAAGGCCTGGCCCTGGCCTTGCTGAGCTCCCTCCTGCTGCCTTCCTCGACCATGCTGTCGCTGCGGCCTCTGCGGGCCTTCCTGGTTCTGCGCCTGGCGAAACATCTGAGCCTGCGTCGGCAGACGCTGGGCTAGCGGGCTTACGGCCAATATCGGTCCTCTGTTCGGGGCTGCCCCCGGAGCTGGCAACGCCGGAAACTGCTGAACTGGCCCTCCTGACCTCTGCATCATAAGACAATTGGCAATCCTGTGGTCGGGACTGCCACACCTCATACACAATCCGTTAGCTGAACGACACACATCCCTAGTGTGCCCTCCCTTACCGCAGTAAGTACATCCAATGGGCGCCCCCGGCGCTGCTGCTGGTTCCTCTGCTGCTGATGCCGAACTGGTGTTGTTATCTCTGACACCGCCGTCCTCCGCGACGCTCCTGACTCATTAATACGGATGCCGGGTGCTGGCGCCGATGTTCGCTGCACTGCTCCTCCGCCTCTACTCTGGGGATGGGACCTCTTCTGGCCCCCATGTCTTGTCACCAACCTTTGTTGGGTGAGTTCATGCCTCCGAGCAGCCGTTAAAACGGCATCAAAAGTCTGATAGTCGTGCCCTTCTACTAGCTGTAGAATCTCCAAATGAAGTCCTTGCTGGAATCTCATCGCCTTCTCTGGCTCTGTAGCCACCATCGTTGGTGCAAACCGACTCAGTCTGCAGAACTCCGCTGCATATCCATCCACCGTCTTACTAGCCTGCTTGAGACTGATAAACCTCTGTTGTAGCTCATACCGCGCTACCACGCCAAAGTACTTGGCCTTGAATCTGGTACTGAAGCTATCCCAAGGAACAGGACGCCTCATTCCAACCTCTTCCGATGCCCACCAGTCGCGGGCGAGATCCTGAAGTAACAGTCTGACCTGGTCAACCTTCTCTTCTGCTGGAACCTTTGCTGCGGTCAATATGGCCTCGATATCCTGAAGCCAAGCATCCGCCGTGATGGCATCCTCCGTGCCGTCAAAGTATCTCGGGTTAAGTCGACAAAACCTTACGCTCCCGAATCATTTCTGACACTTCTCTCAAGGGCTAATTGTAACCCCTGATTCAGTAGCACATTCTGTTCCTGCTGCTGGGTCTGCTATTGTTGATGGGCTGCCACCTAACGCTGCTGAGTGGTCAGGAATCCCCGGATGACCTCCAGGAGTGCTGCAGCATCAGACACTGTCGTCGCTGCCGGCACCGCTGGGGTGCAGGGGTTTCTAGAACCTGCGGTTCCACTGGCTCTGATATCACTTCCACTCGGATCTGGTCAGGAGAAGGTATTCTTTCCGGCTGCTGCCCCGTCGAGCCATGCTCTACTGGACGTTCCTCCATGTTGGCCTCACCAGCTACTGAGAACGAAGCACCCCTATAGGGAAAGATACATGATATCAAATGACAGGACGAGGAAGATTCGAGGATGCAATTCAAGTTATCAATCAAGGTGAGGGAAGAGAAATCGAGGCAAGAGATTCAAAGGGAACAAGTTTTGATTGAGACTCCTATAATAATAACACCCCACAAGTCTGAAAATTCAGACCTGCATGGGCCACCAATAAAACCTCGTCACGCCCCAGTACCGATATACGGAGACGGACTAGGCCAGCTACTCCATATGAGGTATATAAACGTCATACGGCGATCGTGGCTGTCAAGAGACAAGGGGGTGCATGCTACAATCAAGTCTCTTATGGTCTAACAGAGCATCTAGGTCTCAATCAATCAAACAAGAAGCAGTAAATAATGATCATATAAGATAAAGCAGTAAGGCGTCCCTGACGCATCATCAAAATGATCATGGGGATCTAGCTTTATAAGTTAGCTAGCCCAGAGAGTCATAGGTACATAATTGTATTCAGCTGCAGTCTGATTTAATTACAAATTATGCAAAGACAAAATATCCAGATTAGTCGGCTAAACAGGTGCCGGTAGCTAAACGCCAGAACATAAGTAAAGATACTAGAGTGGTGGAGAACCCACTCGAGTCCCCCGCCAGCCATGCTCCTAGTATGCACCATTGACGTCGGGGAGGAAGTTTGGATCCTCAGGCGCTGCTACGAGATCTGGCCAAACAAAACCAGCGGGGTCAGCCCCGAATAGCAAGTACCACAAGGAAGCACAAAAGAGTGAGATAAAACCCAAGCACAAAATATTAATACTAGTAATAATAAAAGCTTTCGGCCGTAACCTCGGTCCACCGCCTGTCCTAGCACGATAGTCCAACCCATCAATCAAACAAGGACATGGGTTGGACCACGCACCATGACAGTCCATGTCCTTCGGCTACTAACGAAAGTTACAAGGCACAGTCAAGTCATTTTTCAAGCGGCCATTCTTTCATGCGGCTTTCTATATTTGGCGGAGTTATCCCCGCGATACTGATTAAAAGGAATCCTCATATCGTGTCAACCAAGCAGGGCTAGCCAAACCATAAGACATATAGCACATTGATTATGCACCGGTCCCCCGGAGGGCTACCGCGCTAAAACATATAACACATAGCTCGTAGGAGTCGGATATAGCCATCCGCTATAGGCGAGTGAAACCATATCCATGGCGGCCAACCCGACACGTCAGGACTGGGCCTGGGGTGGCTAGTATGGCACGATCTCGGGATTCTTCCCACCCAATACATCTACCAAGTTAGTTGCCTAGTTAATCCCTAGGTTATCCTCGGAGTTCACATGTCGTGGTCACATGCTCACTCCCCTAGATGTCGTACATTGTACGAATACCCCAAGAAGATCCGTACTGGCTCATAGAGTCATACATATGTACCCCCTTCTTGGTGTAATGCAACACACAGCACATACCCCATCATTGCTACTGACCAATCGCTATGTAAATGCTGGACTCTTGAAGGTACTGACAGGTATCACATAGGAACACTTAGCACTTAGGATAGCACATCGGTGCTCACATAGATTGTACCATAGTACACACATAGGGTTATCCAGCATACGCATAGGAGTCAGATCATGAATGAGGACCAAGACACAAGAGAAAATATAACAAGAAGGTACTATGCACTTAGGGTATGAAGTGCTCGCAAGTCATAAAGTGGCCCAAACGGCGCACGGGCAATGTGCAAGGTAAAAGGTGCACAAGGAGCAAGGTGCACAAGGTGCCAAAGTCACATATAAATTCTGGTTAAAGTGAGACAAGAAGATTCTTGAAGCCAAGACAAAGATTTACAACTTTTATGTTGGGAGTTGGAAGAAATTCTGGCCACAATTCAGCTAAATAGGACATAAAACAGCCAAAAACAGCCAAAATAGGCACTATGCGGCACTATACAGCCTTCTGCGGCACTATGCAGCCTTCTGCGGCACTATGCGGCACTCCCATATACGGCTCGGACACTATGCGGCACTCCCATATGCGGCTCGACACTATACGGCACTATGCAGCACTCCCATATGCGGCTCGAACACTATGCGGCACTATGCGGCACTCCCATATGCGGCTCAGCACTATGCAGCACTATGCAGCACTCCCATATGCGGCTCGGACACTATGCGGCACTATGCAGCACTCCCATATGCGGCTCGACACTATGCGGCACTCCCATATGCGGCTCGACACTATGCAGCACTCTCATATGCGGCTCGGACACTATGCGGCACTATGCAGCACTCCCATATGTGGCACTATGCGGCACTCCCATATGCGGCTCGGCACTATGCAGCACTATGCGGTACTCCCATATGCGGCTCGGCACTATTCATGCGGCACTATTCATCGTCCCTGCCAAAACCAGGGCATATGACATAGAAATTGTCCAAATATTGTTTTGGCCATAACTTTTTCAAAACAAGTCGAAATCTAACATTTCAAAGGTCAAAATTGTGTAGAATCAAATTTTCTACAACCTAGGACCATTAGTTTTCGAAAATAACCAAGTTTGATAGATCAAAACCATGTAAATACATAAAACCCTAGTTTTAGAAACTTAGATCTACACAAAACTAGCCATTAGAATCAAAAACTCCAAGAACTAAACTTGTAGAGAATGAAGAGAAAAACAATATAGACAAATAATATCAAAGAAAAAATCAAGAATGAAAAATGCACAAATCTCCACTTTTGAGCAAGTTGTACTTGCCTAAGGATGGTGGTTGAGGAAAATAAATGGAAGAGTGAATGGGGAGAGAGAGTGAGGAAGAGAATATAAATAGGGGTTGGGTTGGCTTAAGAAAACCCTAATTTCTAAACATGCTCCAACCCTTCCACTAATGACATGCTTAAAAGCTACATGCAACCATTAAATAATAATAAATAGAATTATGCACATGCTAAATACGGGATACCATGTACAGAATTCATGAAAGAATACGTATATCTGGATCGGGGAGTGACATATGTTCCATGCAATAAGTCTAATATTTTCAAAAACTTGTACAAGTATTCGATTGAACGGGATCGAGATGTGAAGGCCTTTGTGCCAAACTATGTCGGACTTCAGTTGGAAGGAACCCATGCTAAAGTTAGCAAATGGTGTGCGTACCCGAATAACCTTACGTTGACACTAGCGAGTAAGTATGCAAAGACCAGAGTATAGTTCGAACGGGACGGCTATGCACACAGCCTTTTGGCTAAGTTGTGTCGAGTATCGCGCACCTAGACTTTCTGGTGCAAGCGAGTTTGCGGGAGTTTGAATATCGCTCGGACGAGAATAAGTGAGACTTAGAGCGTATATTGATAGAGACGCAATCGGACCAACGATAAGGCGAACACGGGAAACGGTTCTTAGATTTTGAGGAATGGGCGAACGTATATTCGAACGTATCGATTATGAATCGAATGATCATTTCGAGGATTTGTAGAATGAATTGACCCCGAGTGGTGTATGCAATAGTCTCGAAGAAGAATAAGAATGAGTTTTGACGATTGGTCGAGTAGCTCGAACCCTGAGTGGTGTATGGACCGTCTTGGAAACTGTTTGAGCAAAATTAAGGATTTACGGGTAGCAACGAGTACATCCGCAAGCGGTGTTATCACGTAAAGCCTTAGAACGAGTAACGCTTAGTTGGTCGTGATTCGAGGGTCTCGAACGAAGTGTCGTTCGGACAATTCGTGAATGTGTAGTGCGAATTTGAAAACGGTATTGAATAACAATTCGTCAAGGTGAAACAAATGAATGTTTTGGTTGAGGAAACTTAGTGGATCGTACATGCGATTTCGAATTTAGTCGAATGGATCGAAACTTGAGTTGAGGTGAAATACTCATAGATGAAATCAAAGATAACATGATTGGAAGATAGCGTGCATAAAAACGTTGGTTTGAAGATACGAGAATGATTCTAAGGATTTGGGATAGATGTTGCTCAATAACTCGAGTTAGCATAGAACGATGCAAATTGAGGAATTATGTTGCACGACTCGAATTTCATTGCAAAAGGAAGATCGTCAGGTTACATACATCATCGATAGTATTGAGGCGTATCAAAGATCGATGTACGATAACTCGGGGGTACTCTAATTCGAGGAATGACGATCGTGTAAAGTGTTATTGTTTTGATGGATGCTAAACTAGAGATTTGAATGAAATGAATGCTTGAATAAAAATGAGAGTGTCTTGATTGTTTCGATGATAACCACAATGTTGACGTTTTTGTCTTGTGCGAGCGCAACTCCAGCCTTGCACATACGTCACGTCGGATTTGGGACGATCATTCCGCGTGAACGCTGACATGGTGATTCATGTCCAGCGGAAATGATCGAACTCGGGAAATCACGGTGACAATTTGGATTGTTTCGACTTGTGGTTTGATGCGAAGGTGAATTCGAGGATTGTTCGAACTCGTAATTGACAATTAAGTAAGTTTGAGGATTGAGTAGATCCAATCTGCGTATCGAGAATAAATTAGTCTAGACTCAAAGCATGAGTTACGCCTCGATGAGAACGGTTATCCCGCAGGAGAGTTGGCATAGTGATTCATGTCCAGCGTGGATAACCAGACTTACGTAAGATCGGGACGTGACATATTGTTAAGCTAGACGATCTTGTGATCGAATACGTAAATTGTGTTGAACGACTTAGATATTATGGTATGGTGACATATCATCTCGTGGTGTAACTGAATTGGATAAGATGGATAGGTGAATTATATCAAACATATTTGAAGAGATAGACTATGCCAATTGCTAGTTTGGACGTGCGATATTGATATCCGAGGATTTGGTTGAGCAGAACCTATCATAGGATGACTTTGCTGAACGGACTCGGACTCCGCGATAATTATCTTGATGCGAATAGGATGAACACTGCTCGATGTTTAGAAAACTGAGTGAAGCGAGCTTGGGTAGAGTATCATATACGAATGAACAATGGTTTGACCATATAATTGGGGCAAGCGTCGTGCAACGAGTTTGCACGATGAACCGCGAACTTGAGTTGTAACTATGACCTTGTGGGCTGGCCTAGCGGATAGGTGGACAACCCTATGCCGAGTCACTGAATCTGTGTGACCGACTTTAGAAATCGTTCAGATGGACGATAGATCTGGGACAACAAGACTTAGAGTTAGGACGTGGAACTGAGAGTATGCATTAGCGATATTGATATTAGACCCGAACGAAATGAATGATAGAAATCGGTGATGCGCAAGAAAAGATGGGATAACAAATTTGAATAATTTGAATCATTGCTGGGAAGACATACTTGATGATAGTGCAATGCTTGGTTTTGGATCGAACAAGAATTACTTGAACTTTGGTCGATTCAGCTAGAAGTATCGTACTGATTTCGTAAGACGAGAATGCTCGATAAACGAATCGTGTCATCTCAAGGATCGAGATAGACGATAGTGAAGAGAACTGAAGTTCGGTTTTGATCGAGTTAGTAAAACGACCGACAAATTCGAACCTATCACGAGTAGCTTGTCCGACTTCGCTATCGCTAAGCTTGGTTGAAATGTATATATTCGGGGGACGTCTTGTATATGTGCATGATCCAAACTCAGCGATATGATGAACTCGAATGCAGCTGTAAGTAGATATGTTGAGATGCGCATGGATGAACGGATGAGTGAGTTAGTGTCAGCCTACGACCCTCATGTTTGACGAATTATAACGCACCTCATATTACCATTATAGTCTCGTGACATGGCACAATAGCGACAAAGTCATAGAAACACAACGACTGAATGAGTATCATCAACTCTCGAATGAGTGGTAAAGTCATTCAATGAAATTGACCAAACGCATGTAAACGGAACTTAGAAAGATACCCGAGTATAGTTCGATACCATCGAAGGATAAAGTCATTCGATAGGAATTGTCTAAGATACACACATGACATGAGTTAAGGAACGGTAAGATGACTTGAACTCAGGAAGTCTCGAGGACGAGACTTGTTCTGAGTGGTATATAATGTAACGACCCGCTCCGCCCTAGCGGAATGCCGTTTCAAACGACAAATGCAACGACTCATTTTAATCGTTGACTCGAAGAGTTGCATTGACCCGATGAAGTATTGATGTGAATCGATGCAAGAGTTACGTTGGCCCTTCAGAAGAATCCAGACTTAGACGTTCAAAGGCGCGCTCGGAGTCTCGCTTGGCTGATGCGATCATCGCTAAGCTGGGTGGCTCCGATAAACCTGTCTTTGCTTAGCCTAGACACATAATAATACGAATGGTATTGCTAGATCGCTAGGCGATAACCCCATGCATGCTAATAAAATGACTCAACGCACCTAGCTAAGAAAATAATCCCATCTTGTATGCTTGTATAGAACATAGAAAGGAACTTGGAATTTACTTGAACCCTCTCCCACCGCACTCCACGCTTGTGCTAAGGCACAACTTACTTTTTGAGTAGAATTGTCTATGCATTCACTTATGAACGAAATGCTTGTCACTAAGATCGTACCACAACTTGAGGCACGAAACAATTAATTGTCCACTGAATTGAGGCAGGAAGACTATCAAAATAGTCGTTCCGGGCCGAGTAGAAGAAACATAGAAAGGCTTCGGGACCGTTGGGTCGCCAAGGTGGTTCCCGTACAGGGAGTTGCATAATCAACGAATGAATAAGTGAATGAATGAATGAATGGACGAATGAAAGAATGAAAGAAAGGTAAGAAGGAAAGAATGATTAGCGACAGGTATGTCGGAAACGTGCAACGGGGCTCGCTACCGCACTGCACGGATGCCGCCGGCAACCTAGTCGATAATCCATTATGGCTTATGAAAGCCCGATAAGTTAATCCATTATGGCTCATAACAGCCCGATAAGTTAATCTATTATGGCTTATGACAGCCCGATAAATTAAACTAAAAATGAGAATACGAAATGGTCGCGGGACAACTCGTGCACGAGGGACGGGAAGAAGGATTGTGTGCGGGCTCGGTCACACAAGTGACGTAAGGCCGACGTAGGCGGCGTAGGCAGAATCATGGCTTACGGACGGCTTGTGTGTGGGCTCGGTCACACAAGTGACGTAAGGTTGGGTATTGCGTAGCCTATCAGGGTGTACCAGCCATCACGCTTGATAAGTAACATCACTACGAATACCATAAGTATAGTCCAAATGGCTTGTATTGCCAGCGACCGATGCATATAGATTAAGTGGGCTCGTTGGTGGCAATCCACGTGCAAGTCATTGCATTGAAACAAGTAATCTCAGAAGCTGAACAACTATGTAACTGAATGAAACGCATCTGAAGAAAGCTTGAGTATAACACATAAAAGAACTTGAGTACTTCGTTCACCCGAGGCAAGAATACGCTGATGAAACTCGTATTTTCTTATGCAATCCGTTAATTCGTAATGTATAAAATGTTGGTTAACTTGGTTTACCTTGAACAAGGAAGATCGTATGGTAAGTTGCGCATGTTAAACTTATGCGACACTTGATGCCCGTAACACGAGATAGATTTTGCAATATAATATGAAACTGATCCTAAGACAAGATTAGCAAGACAATAACTGATAGATGGTGCACAAAAATAGATTGAACGTGTTTGGTAATAATAGCAAGAAGGCGAGGTAGCCTCCCCACCAGTGCATGCAATGTACTGATAATCACATAGTCTGCTTGCAGGGTGCGAGAGAACCTCGTCTGGTGCGGAGCCTTCCCTCGAACGTGCTAAGGCGCGGAGCTAACTCTGGAGCCTTGGAGCGTTGCAAAGGAGCTGAAGTACCGTATACAGGACATAATATATCGGAACATCGCCATATATCATTCCATGTTGTAAGCCACTTGGTACGTCTTTTATGTTTCAGGAGAGAGCTTGAGCGAATTGTAATCTCGGCCTAGCGCCGCTTGTAATACTTCTTGAATATCAATAAAGACTCTTGAATTTGTTCCAACTTGCGTTCATTTACTTTCCGCTGCAAATAGGGCCACTCTGTGCGACTCTGCGGCCTAGTTTCAATCGGCCGTTTTTGGACTTGGCCTTGCACGAGTGCCCTAGGCTCGTACGACATCACGCCCAAGCGAGGATGATCGCTCCTCCGGAAGCGGGGTGTGACATATAGAGTGTCCACTAGCGACGAGCTGAACCAAAGAGTCACAGCAGCTAATCATTAAGAATGACCCATGAACCATCATATAAATAGCATCGATTAGTGAAGAGCTGAACCCTGACCCGCAGCTGCTAGCATGTGGGTTATCAGTGCAGAGCTGAACCATGAGTCACAGCTGCTGGTATACGCATGTGTTAGTGCAGAATTGAGCCTTGAGTCACATCTGCTAATCGATGGCATGCATATAAGAAAGTTTGGTTACGACTAACATTGCAGAGACAAACAAGGAACAAGACTGGATACATTATGTTTATGCTAATCCTTGTCTTGTGAAGGGAGGAACCGTTGGCTATAGTAAGAATCACGGGGAAAGGTGATATATGAGTTGCTTAAGTTTCTGATCAGGATTGTTATTAGAGAATAATCTGTTGCACAAAAATGTATGTTCCATTAAAAGAAATGAGATTGAATATGACTCATGAAAATGATGCGCCTATCAATTGAAATGAGTTGATAATATGCTTGGAAATGGACACTATTATAGATGCTATGAATTGGAAAATATATGAAGTGTTGGTTTTCGAAATGGTTTTCGAAAGAAGTAATCTGACTCTGTACTGCATGAAATGAACATAGGTAAAAATAGCAAGATCACATCACAAGAAATGTTTCAGACGATGTAGCATTTGTTCACATCACCAGTACGTTAATGTACTGACCCGCCACCAGTTTGCACGCAGGTGCAAGATGCATCGTGATGGATAGTCCGAAACGATACCCCAAGCCTCATCTTCAGGAGCCAAAAATCAGAAGAGATGCAAAGAGATGGATTTTATGTTCAAGAGACGGCCATCTATTGCAAGAGTTGGTTTTGTATATAAAGGAATGTAATGTATGGAACGAGATCATTGTAATCTGTAAAGTCTATGAGAAATTGTAAGCCAAGTATGACATGTATCAGAGAGATAATAAGAGCTTTGTAATATGTTCGAAAGATATCAATAAAGAGAATTTGTTTCTGCTATCATTGTGTTCAATTCATATTCAGAAATATGTCCGCTACTGCTTGAATTTCTGCAATTACGTTCCGCTGTGTTGCTGTATATCTTGTCTATTTTGTCATTGTACAGGTCTTGGCCTTGTACAAGCGCAACTTAGGCTTGCACGACATTACGTCCAAACAAGACGAATGGTTCTACAGTCAAAAGCAAGGACGAAAGGGCTCTGCGGGATCGGAGCGTAACAACTAACTCGTCCACCATCACGTCCAGCAATCCAACCACATCGTCTACTACCGTAATCCCCGCAAAATCCATCCCGAAAAGCTCCTAAGGCAAATCGATCGGCAGGTGTATCGCTCGTATCAGTTCCAACTATTTTCGATACTCGTATGACACGAAAGTAGGCTTCCATCAGAGTTAGAACCTCAACCCTAGCAATAATATAAGGCCATACAAAATCCGCATCAGGACAAAGTGAGGATAGGTATGCCATAACATATAGTTGTCAGCGTTGAGTCATCGTCTCATTGAGATCCATCGTCAAAGGTAACACACAATCCACCTTAGTCAAGACCTTAAAGGCTCGGAAGTGATCCTTATTTGTCTTGTCCTCTTGATCAGCTTGGTAGATGCAGACAACCGAGTCATAAATAAGAGACAAATTGCGCTTTCCATCGTACACATCCGCTAGGGCCTCCCATAATTTCTTCACTGAATCTGTGTTCTGAACGATATCCTCGGCTGATGGTTCCATTCAGTTCATCAACTGTGTGAACAGTCTGCTATCATCCGTCTCCCCTGCTCGTATATGGAATCATGCTCCTTTGGAGGGTTGTTAGTGATATGTTTTGACAACCGCATTCCCTAAGCATCTTCTCAACCTTCTTGCGCCATGTGGAGTAGCCATTCCGACCATCCAGCCTCCGATCGCCAAGTCGAATCGATGAAATTATCGAATTATACTCGGTGACCCCGCCTCTGTGTTCCCGACGCTGGTAGTGTTAGCACTGCTTTTCACCTTAGTACTCGACATCCTTCAGGTTCTTGATTCGACTATCGTTGCTCGAAAACGCTCGATATTTACATCAACTCTGCCAATGCTAGCTCACACATAAGAGATCGAAGATGGATCACACAAGTCAGGAACAAAAATTCACACAAAACAAGTTTGCTCTCTGTTAGATCCTGATGTGGATACCGAACCAGGAACAGAGATTCACACAAACTATCACAGTTTGCTCTCTGTTAAATTCTGATATCGTTACCGAGGTTCAGAGATTCACACAAGCTATAATAGTTTACTCCCTGAAAAACATGTCTCCAACGGTTTTTTTTTAAACAATGACGGCGGACGCAGTAGCAGCATCAGCGGTAGTTGTGGTAGGACACTGACAGCGGTGGTGGCGGCAGGACAGTGGTGGCGGCGGGATAGTGTCGGCGGCTGACAACAGTAGCGACGACGATGGCGGCCGGCAACGGATGACAACGACGATTGCAAGGAGGAAAGGGGGCGGCAACTAGGGTTAGGGTTTGAGAGAGAGAGAGATATTGGTGGGACGCCGGCTAGGGCTAGGGTTAAGGTTTTAGCTTTGATACCATGTAGAAAATAATAAACCTACAATGCCTCAAGAAAGGATTTGGACTCATATATATAGAGAAAGAAATATTACGTATAGGTCCATACTTATTGAGATATTACGTAATAATATTAATACTTAACATATTGCACATGGGATGGAGGAGAATATCAGGGTCACATTAATAAAAAAATTGTAATATAATTAACAACAAAAGATGATCAGTACTACCTTCTTCGTAAGACCTTGCGAAGAGATGTGCGAGACTTAGCTCATTTTTCTATGATGTACTTGTTGCAATCCTTAACCAGTCTTGTATCTTACTAAAGTTCTGAACTCGATAGTACATTGAGTAAGATCCTTAACTCGATTAAGCATCGATTAAGATTAATAAAATTAATTCATCTTTTTGTCCACAGCCTATGTTGGGTCAAGCCGACATATCTCGAATAACTAGTACAAACTTAGAGAACAGTATATCTCAACTCGTCAACATAAGACATTTTAATAATTGAAATCAGATGTACATAGGAGTTACCTTAAAGACACCCTGCCAAAATTGGAATGCACATAGATTTCCTATGAATATAATCTCTTTCCTGTCACTTTGTATAGTGCTGGCACTGTCAACCTCAAAGTAGTTGTCTACATACTTTGCAGACTGTAAAGTTACAAAATTATTAGTTAAATAATAGCAGTACAAAAACTATTAATGATAATCCACGATAGACAACTAGAGACACTACAGAATAAAATGGTACCAGAATTTGATTGCCAAAAGGTTGAAGGATGGGCAGAGGCAGGAGATCCATGAATATGCTAACCAAAAATCCGTCCCGGCTTAACCCTATCTCACCAAACTTGAGGGCGATAACTGAAGCATCAAAAGACAAGGGCAAGTAATCAAGCAAACGGCCATAGAATGTTGGTTCATTTCTACCCCTGTGACTTGGAGGCTTTTCCAATGCGCGAATATGGACCAGTAAACTCAGTGCCTCTTCAACAGTTTCAGGGTCAGGTGGATCAAGAACCTTCTGCAACAAAACTAGGGAACATCAAAGATTCAAAGGTGAGGCTGATAATCGGATACTTATTCAACTCAAAATGCTAAGCTGGAGAATAGATGAAAAATTCAAGGAAATTTAAAACGAAACAGATAATCCAGATTCTTATCAGGGTGAGAAGAGAAAACTTGCATATAAAAAGTTTTAAAAAAAATAATTGGGCAGAAGTCTATGATGAAAACAGATAATCCAGATTCTTATCAGAGTGAGAAGAGAAAACTTGCATATAAAAAGTTTAAAAAAAAAAAAATTGGGCAGAAGTCTATGATGAATATGTAGAAAAATTGCTCTAAAATCAAAATAATGATCAGACCTCAAGTAAGAAATATACTTATGAAAAGATTTATGTGGCCATAGGCATTAAGATGGTGGAATAAGAACATATATTTAATTTGGGGACCGACTATTGTCTACCAATAAAGAGAAAACACAACAACAAGAAAGCTTTTATCCCAAATTTTTGGGGTCGGCTGACCAATAGGAGATACATATGGCTTATAATTACTTAGTCTTAAAATTCAGTCTATACATCAAATATGGGATTTTTCCAAAAATTCAGTCTAGGCGATGTAATTCTATAAACCAAGTACCTAAGACATCAGGAAATTTCTGGAAAACCGAAATTCCATTTGTTCTTAGGAATGCATTGTTAGGTTCTGTTGAGAATCAATAAGGGACTTTTAGTCCCACATCGGAATATGTTATATGTAGAGGAGCTAGACTCCCTATAAGTAGTGAAGTAGTCCATCAATAAAATCATCCAACCATTATTTTCTACATGGTATCAGAGCCATAACTCTCTCTCTCTCTCCACAAAACAAAAAAAAAAAAAATTCTCTCTAGCAGACCCCCCCAAGCAGACCCCCCCTAGCCGACCCCCCCCCCCCTTCCCTCCCCCCCCCCCCACCCGCCCCCCCCACCCGACCAGAACCTCCACCCCCCCCCCCCTCCCGGCGCCCGACCACAGCAGCACCCCCCCCCCTCCCGACCCCCCCCACCCGACCAGAACCCCCCCTCCCCGCCGACCCCCCCACCCGACCAGAACCCCCCCACTTAAAATTCTTTCAACTGCAAGATGAACTCGATAGGGTGGCCCAAGACGACCGTACCATCTCTGAGTACGCGGCCCTGTTGAAGAAGTATTGGTCTGATCTGGATCATTATGATCCTCTTGGGATGGAAGATGCACAAGTCGAACCAGCCTTCGCAAAGTACTTTCAGACGTTCCTGGCTTATATTTCCCGGTAGCGTATGATGAAATTCCTGAAGGGACTACACCCTGTCTTTAAGCAGCGACGGAATATCCTCCTTTCCCAACCCACGCTCCCGACCTTGGAAGAAGCTATAGCTGTCATGACACAGGAAGAAGCTCGACTGAAGTTGATGCCCTACAAGGGCTCCTCCCAGGGGGAGCCAGCCGCGGTTGAAAAGTCTGCCCTTGCTGCCTTCAATCAACCTCCATCTATGGGTGGTGTTTGTCACAATTGTTGTGACTCCGGACATTACATCTGCTTTTGTCCAAAACCCTTGCGCAATCAGTCTACTGATCGAGGACGGGGTCGTGGAGGCCGGCGTGGTGGTAGAGGAGGCTATGCCGATAGAAGGGACGGACACAAAGCAAATCTGGCGGAGGAAGGGGTAGAGAATCAACTGGCTGCCATAACCCCGCTTGAGCGGGAGTTCCTTGAGAAGTTGAGAGACACAAAGCTGGGTTCGGTCGACTGTCCTGGGGCGTCTTCATCCTCAGGAGAACACCTCACTTGCTTTGCCCAAACCAGCACCGATGATTCTGCACGTGCTCTTGCCTCTATCCATCAGTCAGGATGGATTATGGACTCTGGGGCATCTCGCCATGTCACGGGGTCCCGTGATGCGTTTCAGGGATATACTCACCTACCATTGCCGGAGAGTATTCAGACCGCTGATGGTACATCCAGACCTGTAGTGGGTACAGGCACTGTCGCATGCACCCCTTCCATCACTCTAACCAATGTCTTACATGCTCCATCTTTTTCTGTCAATCTTTTATCCATTAGTGTCATTATACTTGATCTTAACTGTACTGTTTTCTTTGACATTCCTAAGGTGACTTTTCAGGAGAAGGGGACAGGACGACGACTTGGGACTGGCACATGGCATAAGAGGCTGTGGTATTTCGACAGGACAGGACTGGACAAAGCATTGGCATCCTTGGTAGCGGCCGCACCACCAGAAGCTTCCTGTCGCAGTGTTGAAGCCGACTTGCTACTCCACCACCAGCGTGTCGGTCATTCCTCTTTTCAAGTTCTTAGTCGAATGTATCCGTCCTTATATCAAAGGGCTGATAAAGAGAAGTTATTTTGTGATGCTTGTGAGTTGGAAAAACATACCAGAAGCTCGTATGTAAGCTCGGGGAATAGGAGTTCAGCTGCTTTTGACATGATACATTCGGACGTATGGGGCCCTTGTCCTACAACCGGAATTAACGGTTTTCGATGGTTCGTCACCTTCATTGACTGTTATACCCGCGTGACGTGGGTCTACCTTCTGAAGAATAAAAGTGACGTCCTTGCGGCTTTTCGGGACTTTCATCGCCGGGTAGAAACACAATATGGTGCTAAAATTAAGTGTTTCCGGTCTGACAATGGGACGGAGTATACTAATAAGCAGGTTGCTGAGTATTTTTCCACCCATGGAATACTACATCAAACTTCATGTGCTTATACTCCGGCACAAAATGGTGTGGCTGAACGAAAGAACAGACACCTGCTGGAAGTCGCACGGACGATGATGCTGGCTATGAATGTCCCGAAGCACTTATGGGGGCAGGCTATTTTGACGGCCTCGTATCTCATCAACAGAATGCCGTCTCAAGTATTGGACTGGAAGACACCATTGGAGATGCTTACTGGGGCAACTACATACACTGTTCCACCAAAAGTTTTTGGATGTGTGTGCTTTGTCCAAGATAATCGGCCTGGCGTTGGCAAACTGTATCCTAGAGCAGTTAAATGTGTCTTTGTCGGTTACACGGCGACTCAGAAGGGATATGCCTGTTGGAGTCCAGTCGAGCGGAAGATGTTTGTCAGCATGGACGTTACATTCAGAGAACTCGAACCATACTATGGTTCGGATGAAGGTTCAGCATTTGGTGACACATCTAACACAGGTGGTGTTCGATGTGAGAGGGAGATAATAAGCCCAAATGTGGTCGTCGGATCGGTTCCGTGTCCGGTTGTAGAAAACTGGACGAAAGGGGGAGAGCACAGTGACTCGGATACAGATGAAGAAGAAGAAGATACATATGTTACGCAGGAGGAGCAACAGACAAGGGAAAAGGAGCTCCAAGTCTACAGAAGGAGACAACAGAAGTCCAGTACTGTGCCTATGCCGTGCCCTGTGCCTACTGTTCCAAGTCCCTCGTCTACTCCTGCTCCAACTCCTGAAGATGTTGCCCCCGCACTGAATCACTCGGATTCTGATGCGGATCTTTCCGACTCGGATGGTATGATCTCTCCACCACCTATTGCTCCCTTAAAGAGATCTTCTCGCATCAATGCGGGTAAGGCTCCTGCTCGTTTTGATGATTACGAACATGACATTGCCAACTTCTTGTCTTATTCTAATATTTCTTCGAATTATCGAGCCTTCATTGCATCGTTAGACTCTACTTCGTTGCCCAAGTGTTGGCAGGAAGCAAAGAAAGATCCAAGGTGGAAAGCTGCAATGATGGAAGAACTTGGGGCACTGGAGAAAAATAAGACATGGGAGCTGGTTCCATTACCCAAAGGGAAGAAAGCTGTGGGATACAAATGGGTGTACACGGTGAAAGAGACGCCAGAAGGAAAGGTCGAGCGATACAAGGCGAGGTTGGTTGCAAAAGGATTCACACAGTCATATGGCATAGACTATGATGAGACGTTTGCCCCAGTAGCAAAAATGAGCACCGTGAGAACTCTGGTCTCCATTGCAGCAAACTATGGATGGAAGCTGTACCAGCTGGATGTGAAGAATGCATTTCTTCATGGGGACCTGCAAGAAGAAGTATACATGGAGCTTCCGCCAGGATGCTACGCGACGAAATCAAACGGAGGGACGTCACAAGGAAAGGTGTGTAAGCTGAAGAAGTCGCTATACGGGCTCAAGCAATCTCCTCGAGCCTGGTTTGACAGATTCAGAAAGGCTGTTACAGGCATGGGATACCGTCAAACAAATGCAGATCATACGGTCTTCCTCCAGCATGCAAGAGGCCACATCACTATACTTGCTGTATATGTGGATGATATAGTGATCACAGGTGATGATGAAGTCGAGATCACTAAGCTGAAGTCAAAACTCGCGAAGGAGTTTGAGGTGAAGGATTTAGGAGCGATGAGGTACTTTCTAGGTATCGAGGTGTGTGAAGGCGAACAAGGAATTGTTCTCTCACAGAGAAAATACGCACTAGATCTGCTGAAGGAGACAGGGATGCTAGGATGCAAAGCAGCAGTCACTCCAATTGACCAGAAGTGCAAGTTGGGAGCAGAAGCAGGAGAGCCAGTTGATCGTGAAAGATATCAACGACTTGTAGGAAGATTGATTTATCTAGGGCACACTCGCCCTGATATCTCATTTGCGGTGAGTGTAGTGAGTCGCTACATGCATGATCCAAGAAAGGGTCATATGGAAGCAGTATTTCAGATCTTGAGATATCTGAAAGGAACGCCGGAAAAGGGGCTATGGTTCAAGAAGAATGGACGCATAGAAGTTGAGGGATACTGTGATGCAGACTGGACGAGCTGCATAGACGACAGAAGGTCTACCACGGGATACTGTGTTTTTGTAGGAGGAAATCTGGTCTCATGGAGAAGCAAGAAACAGTCAGTGGTAGCACGGTCGACAGCTGAAGCAGAATACAGAGCAATGGCTCTGGGAGTGTCCGAGTTGCTGTGGGTGAAAGCATTGCTGACAGAGTTGCAGCTGGATAAGGGAGCACCATTGCGTCTTCTGAGCGATAGTCAAGCTGCAATCAGTATAGCTAACAATCCAGTTCAGCACGACAGAACGAAGCACATCGAGATTGATCGATTCTTCATCAAGGAGAAGCTGGAACAAGGGATACTGAAGATTGACCATGTCCGCTCAGAAGAACAAGTTGCAGACTGTCTGACTAAGGGTCTTAGCTCATTAAGTCTGTCAAAGCTATGTAACAAGATGGGGATGATCAATATCTATCGCCCATCTTGAGGGGGAGTGTTGAGAATCAATAAGGGACTTTTAGTCCCACATCGGAATATGTTATATGTAGAGGAGCTAGACTCCCTATAAGTAGTGAAGTAGTCCATCAATAAAATCATCCAACCATTATTTTCTACAGGTCCGTAAATTATTTTCCTATTTAAGGATTTCATTCTAAATTTGGAATAATCAATACCTTACAAAAAGGTTATAAAATTGGTCGAGGTAAGAAGCTAGACTTCTTTCTTCTATAGTTTTAAGTTATATATAAACTATGTGTTTTCGGTGTTGAGTTGTTCCACCGAAGGGGTTGAATACCCAAGAATTCTATACAGGGTTGCTTCGGGTCAATATTTATATATGAATTGTGAAAATTTCGAAGTCCAAAATACAAAGGAGACTGCCGAAATTTTCAAGGGTTTCGAGAGAGCTACTTTCGTAATCTGAAAATTGGTTAAATGTATTTAACCCTATTTTAAGAATCTATTGTCAGATTCCTAGAGACGAACTTTACGAAAATCTAAATAATTCTTAGTGGTTGAACTTCATAAGTCTAGGACACATAGGACACATACGCGCACACGCAAGCGCAACTAATTCATGAAAAATCCTAACTTGGATGTTATGTGTTTTCCGCTAAGACGAAATATCTTGTCGAACAGTATCCTCGTAAGGGTTACTATCATTGACACACGAGACGGGATATGAATCAGGATCAATAATTCAACCTAAAGTGTATGTTAGATAAGAATATTTGTGATAGTAGAATTACATTGCGGTGGAAGAGAACATTTAGATCACACCGTACAAACTCTTTGCAATAACACTTGTCAAAACTAATCAGTAGTTCCGACATCCGGAAGGTCTTATGATGATCAGGGTGAGGCTTAGCTCACTACTCTTGTAAGAATTCTTGAGAACAACTCAAGCAATTCAACACTTGTTATAATTCAATATTATCACATTTTATGTGATTCAGTGAAGTGATACAATGATATCACGAACACTTAACTCTTGTGAGACTGAAATCTAAGCATTATCCATGCAAAAAATTTACATGATCCCAGGTATATGGAATTATTGCCGAGACACTAAACGATGTATGTGATCTAATATGTTCTCTAAATTGTATTTGCATATAGGAAATTATGTTTGTGATTTGTGTATTGTTGTTGTGATTGTGGACACCAAGTGGAAATAGGATTGATAAAGTCCTAGTCCCATATTTCAAGATTGACACTATAATAAGTCCTAGGAATTATTTCATTCCTTTAATTTGGAATTCGTAAATCCGATCATTTATCATATCTCATCTTATTATGTTTTATTTCTCCGTCCTTGACTGAGGACTTGCATGTCATTGGACGACCTAGTATGTTCACTAGATTTGAAGAATGAATCCAAAAAAGCTGTTAATGTACTCTGAAGAGCTGGAGGACAAGAACGAGATGTTGCAATTAAAGACGAACGTGTTGGAACCGAATTCCTCATCAACAATTAAAGATATAAATGTATTTGTATATGTAGGTTTGGGTTAGCATTTTAATTGAATAGAATAGTTAACTTCCTATTCATAGTTTTAGAAGGCCCTTTTCCCAGAATGGTATTAATTATGTCATGCAATAAATGACATGTGATAAACCTATCCTAGAACCTTACAGGCAACAATCGCGAATATGGATATTGGAGTAGTCTTATGTCGCATAGACTGGGAATGAGGTTACATGCTCAGCTCGCCGTACTTCAAGAGCGGGGCGTGACAGTATTACACTAAAGGATGTCATAATACTCCTGCTAACACAGGGTCGGGTAGGGAATCAAGATGTGTTGAGGCTAGCTCTGCTTGATGGGGAGTTCGTTTTTCAGTGGCTTGGACATACATCATCCAGTATACAACTGCCAAGCCTTGTCAGCATGCATCAAGTGACAACCACTTTCTTCCAATGCACATAAAATATCGATCTTAGCCATCTAGACCTTCCCCATTTTATTATCAACCACAGCATATATACAACATAAGTTGGGTTAATAGACCCAACTACAATTGCAATGTCTCAACCAGATGAAGTTAAGCCAATATGGTTCAACTACCTCACACTTAGTGGGGATATATCATAAACTGTGATGCAATCCACAAAGAAAAAATGAATGTTAGAAAGAGAGCTATTATTCAGTTAACAAAAAAGGTGCTGCTTTCGGAACTAAAGAAACCTTACGATCCCTTTGGATTGGAGAGATTCATTTCATCAAGCCAACAATGACCCCTGAGACCCCTTTTGGTACACATGCGATAGAATGGGATTAACCATATCAGGATACTACAAGGACTAATGGTTCTAAGCTTGAAAAACTTCAAGTCCACTATTGTAACCAAATAGCTAGTCTTCCCAATTTTGTCTTCCTAACTTTATATAAGAGCATCTCCAACCCTATTGTCTTGTTAAGTGTTGTGAGTCTTAGGTGGCTCCTATGTGGCATGAGCCACAAGACAACGTCTTGTTTATGTGGCAAAATTATATCTCAAAAGACAATGAGATAGAAAAACTCTCTCCAATGCAGAAGTATTGAGAAGACAATAAAAAGTATTTTTTTCCAACTTTCAAGGCAACTTTTAAGACAACTACTCATCTTCTTTCTTTTTTCTAATATTTTTTATTCATAATTGATGACATGGAAGAGAAGACATTGTCAAGTGCATTGTCTAGAACAAGACAATCAACTTCACAACGTCTTCTTTAATTTTTGCCACATAAGCTTCACAATTGATTTGACAATTGCATTGGAGAAGAACTTTTGAATAAAATTTTGTCATTCCTATGTGGCATTAACTTTTTTCCAAAGTCACAATAGGGTTGGAGATGCTCTAAGATTGTCTTAATTAGATACAATACTCCAGGACAATACAGCATTCATGTTTCTTATAACTAATTCAAGGAACCTTCCAGTTATTACTTCCAGGAAACCATCCATTAACCAAGTCCTTGAAACTCTTAACACTAAAGTACCCATGAGATAAATTTGTATTAAGATATCTGGCTCTAGTGGTCAGCATGTGGAGACATAGCGTATCCTAGAGTTCGATCCCACGGGGAAGCGGATTATTGCTTCCAATTTTATATATATATATATATATATATATATATATATATATATATATTCCAGTAACTTTAAGGCATAAGATGTGCAACTATTCTGAACAACCAGCTCAGTATAATCACAACTAAGAGAGCAGCAAGACAGGTGATATCTACATGTGTGGAACTTTCACAATACAAAATGATAAAAAATCAGCCCCTTGTTGAAGTGAACACCTACAAACTCCCCTGCAATCATGTTGGTACAGTATATGCAGTTTGATATAAAATATTATATCATGACAAGAAACCACAACACAGATTATAAGTAACAGATACCTTTGGGATCATTAATTGCTTTAGACTCTGCACAGCATATCATCAGTACCTGCTGCCTCAGTGATAATCTTAATATTGCCGGATGTTCATAATCGCTGAGACTATTATAAAACAACCCAGTGACCAGCCGATAGATCTCACCATCACAGGTTCGACCTGTCCTTCCTTTGCGTTGTTCAGCCTATGCAAGTATTTTAAGAAGATAAATCAAACTTGGTCATAAAATTTAAAAGACAATAAAATTGCTGAGTACCTGCGACTTAGACACCCATACGAGCTCGGAGGTGTCCCTTTGCCTATTGGGTTCCCAAAGGACCTGTAACGATCTGCATGAATCTATTACAAAGGCTACCCCTGGTATTGTGACAGATGATTCTGCAATATTTGTGGCTAAAATAACCTGTAATTAAAAGAGAAGAGATGAAGTTATTTCCTATATTCAATTAAAAACAAAATCTGGAAAAGAAATGGAATAAGCATAAACAAGCTTAAGTCATCATTAAATATAATGAAAAGTCATCATCGCCTAAGATATCAAGCAGGGTACTAAATGTATAGAAATTATTCAAGTAAAACATAACCATGTACCAGGTATTTCACAAGGAAAACATAATGAAATAATTGAAATAACAAAAGTAGTAACTAAACAAAATCATAGCCAACAAACTGCTCATGATAAATTAAGCCTGCTGATGAGTATTTCCAGATACCTCATCACCTAGAACGCACGGACACTCCAAGAATGTCGGTCGTGTCATGTTGGACACAGATTGGACGCATCCCAGACACTCCAAGATACATTAGAACACACCAAAATAGGTGTCGTGTTCAGGTCATGGTGTCCTTGCTGGGTCGTGTCGTATCCGTACAACGTAGCTCATCATACTTCCAGCATAGAGAAAGTGTATCTTACATTTTTCCCCCAAATGCATCAGTCTAAACATTCTTAGATCGACAAAATGCAATATAATCTGCCATTGAGTATACAAATATTTATAGAGCAAATAAATTGTGGCTTTATAAAGCAACGTAAGTACATACCCAAAGACTAGTTCCCCATGTTATACATAATATTTAAAAGGAAATTGACAAGTTGATGTGTCATTAAGTTTGATGATACACGTATGGTCAAGGAAGGATTGGGCTTAAACTGTAGTGCCCTAGATCCTAGTTGAACTTGACTTTTGGGTTTCTTTTGTGGTTAGTTTTGGCTTGATTTGATCCATAATAATCATGGTAGGTTCAGTTATGATGAATAAAAATTGGAGTTGGAAAAACTTGATGGTTTGACTTTTGAATCAAGTTTGGATTGTGACTTGATTAGAACTAGTCTCTTGGATTGAATTTGGAGTTTGTTGCTCGTGACTTGGTCTTTGGATTGGCCTTGGCTAGTTGGCCCTATGGATTAGATGGCTTGTCCCTTAATCTAAGTCTGAGTTTTGGTCTCAGCTGGTTAGACCTTGGTTTGGAATAGTTGCCCCTTGTGCCTAGTCGGTTAGCTTAAGTTCGGTTTGTTAGGTTTTTTATTATGGTTAATCGAGTAAGTTTAGTATTATGATATCACTAATGATCATACAATAACTATAGTATATACTTAGACTTAGCATAGTCATAATGTACATTTATTATATCACACTTGCTACTATGTGTATTGCCTTGCTCGTCAAACATGTATTTGCAGAAAAACAATAAACGAGATTAATCATGGACATATACAATAAGAAATTATGACATCTCCGGGGCCACGCACTCGGGGTTCTGTTGTCTGGTCACGGACAGGGTCTAGAGGGCAGTCCCCTCCCCACCCAACCACCCGTGGGGTTCACCCACGAAAGGTATTCATATTTTCAGATCTGATTAACTTCGGACAATTGTCATTCAAGAGAAAGTCATGATTCATACAAAAGAAGCAACCAAGCTACCAAGACATCACGCTAATGTAATCATTCTTTATAATTGAGTTCGTAGGATTATTGTAATCAATAACGAAAGACAAAATGAAAGCTAAAACAATCAAGTACCAAGTTTTGAAACTGGGGTATCCCACCGGCATACCGGCGGTATCCCGCAAGCGGTATACCAAGAAATGAGAACTTTGAGATAGAAAGCTTACTAATAAAAAGATGCTAGTTCACATGAATACTTGTGATTGATTTTAGGGGGTACAATTTTGCCACTCGCCAGTACATCCCCAACCATTTCAGTTACGGAAAACGAGGTAGAAGCATTGAGACGATAATTGCTTCTGGATGCATTTATTTCATAAAAAGGCACTCATTTTCTATGGATTTAATGTATGGAACAAATTAAATAAACTTTGGTTGTAAACAGTTCATTTGGTTGGTAGTTAAATTGTGGCTTCATTCTTAGTTGATTTCACTGCAAAGTTATTCGTTTTCAGCTCGACCCTATTTATGTTCATTTTTTATGCTAGTATTTAAATTGAGAATCAAATTTTCTTAAGACTTGTATAAGTCAATTTAGGTTTGTACAGCATTATGTCCCAAGGACTTGATTACTGTCCCAAGGACTTGATTATCGGGAGCGGATGTGACATAAAGTAGTGTCCATTAAAAGGTATGGTCTTTTAACTAGGTTCACATTAGTTTAACATGAATGGCATAGATTTTTTTTTTTCCTTCTAATGTCATTTCAGTTAATATGAATCAAGGGGATGGTGTCCAACTATATGAAGTGCTAACAATGAGATATATACTGCATGGATGTATACTTGCAGTCATGGGCGGAGCCAGCATAGGCCGGTCGATAGCGGAGCACAGCCTACTTGCTCATGAGATGGTGAGGGAGTTCAGCAAACCTGGGGGGATGAAGGCTTGTGTGAAACTTGACCTCCGGAAAGCCTATGATACCGTCAACCGGGACTTCCTGTGCCACTTGATGCTTGCTATGGGGTTCGACGAGAGGTGGGTTGAGAGGGTGAGGGAGTGCATCTGCTCCCCTACTTTCTCAGTCCTCATCCAGGGCACGCCGCACGGCTACTTCAGGAGTAACAGGGGGTTGAGGCAGGGGGATCCACTCTCCCCGTACCATTTTATCCTGGTGATGGAGTACTTTACATGTTTGATGGATATGGCAGTGCATAGCAAGAGGATCGTCCCCCTGTTCCGCTTGGTGAGTCCGGTTGTATCCCACTTGATCTATGCTGACGACTTATTGGTGCTTCTCCAGCCTACCATGCGGGGAATGAGAGCGCTCTCTGACATTATGGTGGAGTTCGGACGGTTATCTGGACTCCAGTTGAACAGGGAAAAAAGCAGAGTCTATTTCAGCTCCCGGTGTACACAGCAGGAGGAGAGGGCTTTTGCCTTGGGAGTGGACAAAGGCGAGCTCCCAGTGAAATATCTGGGGGTCCCGCTGACAGTCAACTATGCCAGAGAGCAGGATTGCCACAGCTTGGTGGACTTTGCTCAGAGGAGAGTGGAAGGCTGGCAAGCTGCGGGTCTATCGTTTGGCGGACGGATTGAGTTGGTGCGGTCAGTTATTGCGGGTATCACGATGTTCTGGTTCCAGTCTATCCAGATCCCTACGGCTACTATTCGGAAAGTGGAGGCCATTTGCGCTGACTTCATCTGGAGGGGAGGGATACATGCGATCTCCTGGGACCAGTTATGCCGCCCTCGGGAGGAAGGTGGAGTGGGGTTGAGGACTCTTCATGCGGTCAGGAAGGCAGCCTGCGTAAAGATGGCCTGGAGATTCATCAAGGGGGGGTCTCTCTGGGCGGACTGGATGGCGAATAGATACCTTAGAAGGAATAACTTCTGGGCCTGCAGGATAGACAACAATTTCTCGGTCACATTTAAGGCCATTCTGAGATGTCGACCGGTGCTTCAGACCGCTATCTGCAGGAACATGAAGGATGGGACGACGACTGACCTATGGCTTGATCCTTGGGTGGGTTCCAGATCCTTACTCGAGATATTGGGAGGTCAGCTAGACAGAGAAGCGGGCAGGGGACTCACTTGCAGTCGGATCATCAGAGAGGGAGTTTGGAGGCCAGAAACATATAACATGTAACTGGGATTTTATATATATATATTTTGGAATAAGGGTGAATTTATTCCTCGCATGTAGCGGAAAAGGTATTACAATACATAATATCACAACTTCCCATGCCCCAAATTATAATATTATGGGGCCATTACTGATACATCGAATTCTATGTTATGTAGAATTCCAATAGGGGGTTAGTCAAGCCCTCGAAAATACGTCTGTTCCGCTCCTTCCAGATGTGCCAAACGGACGCGGCTAGACGAACTCTGGCTCTTCTGGCCCACCCCGTATCCCGGCCTCTATGATCTCGGATCCAGCTGAGAATGCTCCGGATGTCTCTATCCACCCCAACTCCTTCTCTCAGCTGTGCGCACTGCTCTGTCCAAATGTGCCAGGACACCGGGCATCCAAAGAAGATATGCCCCATAGACTCATCCTCCTCATTACATAGCACACATTTGGCGTCCGTAATCTGCATCCCAAACCTGAGGAGTCTGTCTCTCGTCATCAGTCTACCCCGTAGAAGTCGGTATGCACATAGTTGCATTTTTCGGGCAACCCCCTTGCCCCAAATGAAGTCCACCTCCTCAGCCCGGTCATGGTGGGTCCGAACCAAGTCGTAGCAGCTACGAAAGCAGAATAGGCCTGACCCGCCCCCCGTACCTGGGCCGGCCTAGCTCCAGGAATCCTTATGCTGGCTAGCGTCAATAGTAATAAGACGAATCTCCTCGGCAAGCAGAGCACTATATGGATATCCTTCTGGCCTCCAAACTCCATCTCTGATGATCCGACTGCATGTGAGCCCCCTGCCCGCTTCTCTGTCCAGCTGACCTCCCAATAGCTCGAGCAAGGATCTGGAACCCAACCAAGGGTCTAGCCAGAGGTCGGTAGTCGTCCCATCCTTCATGTTCCTGCAGATAGCGGTCTGAAGCACCGGTCGGCACCTCAGAATGGCCTTAAACGTGACCGAAAAATTGTTGTCTATCCTGCAGGCCCAGAAGTTAGTCCTCCTTAGGTATCTGTTCGCCATCCATTCCGCCCAGAGCGACCTCCCTTGATGAATCTTCAGGCCATCTTCACACAAGCTGCCTTCCTGACCGCATGGAGAGGTCTCAACCCCACTCCTCCTTCCTCCCGAGGCCGACATAGCTGGTCTCAGGAGATCGCATGCATCCCTCCCCTCCAGATGAAGTCAGCACATATGGCCTCAACTTTTCGAATAGTAGCCGTAGGGATCTGGATAGACTGGAGCCAGAACATCGTGATGCCCGCAATAACCGAACGCACCAACTCAATCCGTCCGCCAAATGATAGACCCGCAGCTTGCCAGCCTTCCACTCTCTGAGCAAAATCCACCAAGCTGTGACAATCCTGCTCTCTGGCATAGTTGACCGTCAGTGGGACCCCCAGGTATTTCACTGGAAGTTCGCCTCTGTCCACTCCCAAGGCGAAGGCTCTCTCCTCCTGCTGTGTACACCGGGAGCTGAAGTAGACTCTGCTTTTCTCCCTGTTTAACTGGAGCCCAGATAGCCGCCCGAACTCCTCCATAATGTCAGAGAGCGCTCTCATTTCCCGCATGGAAGGCTGGAGTAGCACCAATAAGTCATCAGCATAGATCAGATGGGATACAACCGGACTCACCAACTGGAAAAGGGGAACGATCCTCTTGCTATGCACTGCCGTATCTATCATGCATGTAAAGTACTCCATCACTAAGGTAAATAGATACGGGGAGAGGGGGTCACCCTGTCTCAATCCCCTGTTGCTCCTGAAGTAGCCATGCGACGTGCCCTGGATGAGGACTGAGAAAGTAGGGGAGCAAATGCACTCCCTCACCCTCGTAACCCACCTCACGTCGAACCCCATTTGCTCCTGAAGTAGCCATGCGGCGTGCCCTGGATGAGGACTGAGAAAGTAGGGGAGCAAATGCACTCCCTCACCCTCGTAACCCACCTCACGTCGAACCCCATGGCAAGCATCAAGTGACACAGGAAGTCCCGGTTGACCGTATCATAAGCTTTCCGGAGGTCAAGCTTCACACAAGCCTTCATCCCCCCAGGTTTGCTGAACTCCCTCACCATCTCATGAGCTAGCAGGCTGTGCTCCGCTATCAACTGGCCCTTGATGAACGCTGCTTGATTCTGGGACACCAATTCCTGCATAATCCCCTCCATATGCCTGCACATAAGATGAGTGATAATCTTGTAAAGAAAATTACAGCAAACAATGGGCCGAAAACCTGCAAGTGAGGTCACTCCCTCCTTCTTAGGAACCAGCGTCAAGAATGTGTGGTTCATCTCCTTCAGAAGCCTGCCCTCCACAAAGAACTCCTGAACCGCCGCCAGAACCGGGGCCTTAAGCACACCCCAGTGTCGCTTAAAGAACCCTGAAGAGAAGCCATCAGGCCCGGGAGCTTTGTTGAGATTAGCCTTCATCACAATGTCTTCCACCTCCTCCATCCTCACTGGTGCCAAAAGCAGACTGTTCCCATGGTGGGACACCAGTCTCTTCGTGACAAGGGCTGGGAACGTGCTAGGTTAGTCCGTCTGCTGATATAAGTCAGTGTAAAATCTGACGGCCTCCTCCTGAATCTCCACCGGGTCCCCCACAAGACGTCCCTCAGCATTCAGAAGTCTGGGGATGCTGTTCCGGTGCTGACGGGTGCGGATCACATCGTAGAAGAATTTGGTACAGCGGTCTCCATCTTTGAGCCATGTACATTTGGTCCTCTGTACCGCACTAATCTCCTCCTGCAGTCTCATGGTGCTGACCTCCTCAATCAGGATCTTCTCCTTAGCCGCCAGCTCCCCGTTCAGAATGTCAGCTTGGAGGGCCACCTGAGTGTCCCGAAGCTCGGCTTCCTTATCCGCCAGAGACGTCCGCTTCAAAAGCTGTTACGATCTGGTCCGGACTCTTCACGACAGGATTGCGGACTGCGACTTCATCTAGGGAAAGGGGGTAGCCCGCAAGATGCAGCTCTGTTGCTACAAACTTTTGTTATACCGGTTGCTGACGAAGGACAGACTTCTTAGATTTGGGGTGCAGGTCTCTGACCCGAAGTGTGTCCTATGTGGCGTAGAGGACGAATCCATGGGACACCTCTTCTTTGAGTGTCCTGTGGCTTGGCAAATTTGGGCTGAGCAGTGTGGGAGGTCGTTGGGAGGAGGAGGAAATGATAGAGATATCCGGGGGATCATCTCCTGGATCAGGGATCGTCGAGGTATGGAACAGGGTTGGGCCAAGACGGCCAGAGTCCGCCTTGCAGCATCGGTCTGGCATGTTTGGTGAGAACGTAACAGGCGGATCTTCGAGGGCCTTAAAACCCTCTTGTAGGAATTCTACATAATTTAGAATTCGATGTATCTGTAATGGCCCCTTAACCGGGGTGGGAGAATTGTGAGAATAGTGTATTGTAATACCTCTACTGAGATTTGCGATGGAATAAAATTTACCCTTATTCCAAAAAAAAAATATTAGTGAAAAAAATAAAAAATATTAGTGGTTGGAAAAAAAAAAAATCTTGTTTTTCCTTTAGGGAGAAAACAATATTTATTTTTTATAAGACCTTAGGATAACAATGTTCATGACTAAAATGGTAGGATCCAAGTATGAATTTTAAGATACATCAAATCTCCTCGATTAAATGGTCAAAATTGATCATAAATGTCTTGTATGACCTGACTGGAGTGACACGAAAATTTAAGGTTCTGATTATATTGGGTTACAATTATTGTACTCTTTAATACCAATCGTATTTTAAAAATGAATATAAAAAATGAGCAGCTACAATAGGAAAACTAGAATAGACGACCAATGTTAGGTATAGAAAATTAGATTTGTGACTAATTTATGCAATTTCTTTCCTCTAAATTATTATTATTATTATTATTATTATTATTATTATTATTATTATTATTATTATTATTTTGAATTAAAAAATTTCTAGTCGATTTTGACCCCGGTGTATCTAAATCCTGGCTAACTGCTTGCAGTAGGTTGTCGCTCTGCACTTTATGTATAATACAAGTGAGACAAGAGGACTTTATTTTCTTAGAGTGGCTTCAATTACTACTAATATACAGTTTAGACCTCCAATATATTGATGAGATCTTGTTTGTGGCCATGATTTGATATCTAACTAACAGGAATCATGATACATCAGGTGCTAAGAACAGCAGATAGTAATATACCTTACGGTGGGACTTTGAGACTCGCAAAGCTAATAATGCTTGATCCGTGTCAATACTGCGATGAAGAACATGCACTTCAAAAATCAAACTAAGGGGCCTCAAAAGTATCCACTGCTGCTCTAGGGACAAGTAAGTTGGAAGGAAAACTAAGACACTCTTCTTGGTATCGGGTTCATTTTCATGTATGTGCCAAATCAACTTATGTATGAGATCATGCAGTTCAGGTTTCATATCAGCATCGGCAGCAGGACTTATCCCAGAACAGTACTTGGATGACAATGATTCAGAATTTTTTGGTTCTATCCCAAGAATCCCTGCAACCTGAAAAAAACCAAGTTATTTGACACCACTGCTGGCATGGCTAATTAAACAGATTTTAGAGTACAATAAGTGGTTCCAAACAAGCAGAGATAATAAAGCTGTATTGGAGAATATACAAGAAGCAAACATGTGAACCAAATGTTAAAGATAATAAATAATGACTCAAACGTCACTTAGGCTGTGTTTGATTGAGCTTTTTTTTTCCATGGAAAATATTTCCATCACAAATTTTCCACCAATTGTAGTGTTTGATAGAGTATATTTTCCATGGAATTATTTTCAAAAAATCTATCATTTTCCATATTTTCCTTCAAAATGGTGGAAAATAAAACTGGTCCAACCCACAGGAAAATATCAATTTTTATGGAAAATAACTTTTTTCCATGGAAAATAACGACAATCAAACACCCAAATTAATTCCGTAGAATTTTTTCCATGGAATTTTTTTCATAATAAAATAATTCCATGGAACTAATTTATTTTTCACATATTTTCCACCTTGTAATCAAACACACCCTTAGGTGAAAAAAAAGAACTATATATCAATGGGGGAAATGATGAACCTAAACCCTCCTCTTAAAATTAAGCAGGTAGGCTGATTATATGTGGTTTTATTTTATTAAAATATAAACTAAACTAGTAAGCCTTGTGGAAATATTTTGACCATGTATTTGCCATTCCTTCGCTCTTTGACATAATGTGTCATAGACATAAATGTAATTCCCAATAGCAAATTGTATATCTTATTCATCTAGAATCTTTGTAGTCTAGAGAACTTGGAAGGTACGCTCCTTTGTTGCATGAGCTTAAATTGCAACCCAAAAGGTAGGTCTACCAACCTACTAATTGGCCGCCTAGGTTTAAAGGCATGGCCTTCTCATGCTCATAACTACCATGGCCTAGGAATTTGGCACCAACACAGAGGGTTGACGTCAAGTCGACAAACAGTCATAAAACTTTGTCAAATCTTGTATGGGGCTTTCTTATGTTCCATAGCCGACCCCATTCTGATGGGAGAAGGCTTGGATGATGATGATGACGATGATGATCTGTGCGTATGTGAGTGTGTATCTCTACATATATGTACTTGATTTTGGAATAAAGTGATGCGCTTGCTACTTCATCCCTTACAGGATTTGTTGTAATGTTAGCATAAATTTCTGCTCAATATTTCCTAGATACAAAACAGTGGATTTTGAGATACAGAGAGATAGGTTGAAGTTGTGTGTATGAAACTGTTTAACATCTTCGTGAAAAAGATTCATTTATGAGGATTCTAGTGAAATTAATAGTTTGGAGGAGACATATTCAGAAGGGTGCTCAAATAAAACTAACTACAGAAGTCAAGCAACACCTAGGTACATATTAATTTTTAGAAGAGTGTTTACGAAAATATTAATGTCAAAAGTTCTTCTAAATAAGATAAGGTGGCAGAGTCAAAGTGACTCAAGTGCCTAGTATAGGCAAATAAAAAAAGGTTTGGCATATGGATGGCGATATTATCAATTTGTCACTAATAAACTCAAGATTCATAGGGGTAAAGGTGCAGAATGGTTAAAGCACATGGTTGTGGCATTCTCGTTATATTTGGTGATAGATACATTTGACAAAGTATAAATTAAGTGGGGCAAACATAAGAAGTTCTAAATTTAAAGACCATAGAATGTACATGAAATATACAATGGTTGAATTATTGGGTTGAGGGAAAGAGTTATTTGCAGAAAACATCAAATGTTTAGCACCCGAAAGCATTTATTTCTCTTAAAAAATTACTCTTAAATGGTGTCTCAGTGCCACAAGCCTCTCATGAGACTGTTGCCAATATATAGTTGCTTAGAAAAAGATTTTAGCATCATTGAGTTGCCATGAAATAAATACTTTTACAGGTAGATTAAAGGATACATCTATAAGTATATAAAAATATTTCAACTCTAAATCTATTTTCTCCTATGTTGCACAAACACTGAGAAAAAATACTTTTACAGGAAGATATTATCTGTGTCCGTACCCATATCCATGTCCATACTTGTGCAATATAGGTAACTATTTGTAACCATCTGAAAATGTTTGTATCATGTATCCTGTATCCTATCGTGTCCTTATCATTATCCGTGTCTGTATTTGTGCAACATAGATTTTCTTTCAGAAATAGAGACAGATAAACAGCAACAAGTGCACCAGTTAGAAGAAATGTAAGGATAGGGGCAGTGAAAAGGTTAATGTGGTAACTAATGTTACAGATGGACCTAAAAACAAGCTGAGTGGAAAAGAAAAGAAAAACTCAAGTGGCCAACCACAAAACTTTGGTATAGAGACACTGTTGTGATGGAATAGCAAATCTAGGACAGACTGAGATTTGAACCCTTCTTCTGTCGGTTTACTATAACACATAAAAATGAGGGCATAAGTCACCAGCTCACTTAGGTTGGAAAATCTTGTAAACATGAGTCTGATGGAACCTCCAGAAGACTATGCACGTATAGGCCTCGCCGAATGCTTTTGTGCGTACAGAGAGCTTTGGATCCTTTAGACGAGACCATGCAAATCAATGGAGAAACATTCATATTGAAAATTTACTCCGTTCATATGATCTACACCATTTGAATTTTTATAGACAAAAAATGGAGTATCTTGCTTATTAATTTATTAATCAAGTGACTACAAAATGAAAAAATAGCGAGCTGAATATATCTATAGTATATAATTCCAAATAAATTAGAATTTGCTAATGTGTGTTTCATGCTCGTGTGTGTGTAGGTTCGTAGCAAGGTCTTGTCAGACGAGACAATACCCCAAACTATACTTTACATGCCAAAATGGTGTCACTATGTGTAGGTTCATAGCAAGCTCTTGTCAGACGAGACAATACCCCAAACTATACTTTACATGCCAAAATGGTGTCACTGTGTCACCACATTGATATCATGTCGTGTCCATGCCCATGGAATATAAGTTTGCTTATTTTAACATGGTTTGGATTCCAGTATGTCTTCAAAATTATGGATATATCCAACTTGCTACTTTGAATCATTCATTAGGCTTTACACGATTAATAAGCAAGCAACCTTCAAACGAATTGAATATTTGTTTATAAGCGATTCAAATGATATTGATGAATGTCATAAAGTTTCATGAGGAATTGGTTTTCATTGAATTACATGGAAAGGATTTGAAGGATACAGTTATACATACTAATGACACCATTTACAGACTAAGAGAGAAGGGTTTTTTTAGATACAAGTCACTTGCATCTTATCCAATTAAACTTCCGTCCCATAGACCACGTTATTTGCTTGGCCTCAAATTATCAAGCTCATTAGTTACAAGGCCATTATGATTGCTGCATATAAATTTATTACAGCAAAAGAAGAATCATAAACAGAGACCTGTGTTACTTCATGTGTCTTGCATGTCATGGTCATGCAAATTATTATTAGCCGTTGTGAACTGCAAACTGTAATAAATTTTCTACAGCAAAGCAGCAAAGCTCACTCCTTTTGGGATTGTCGTTACAAAGTAAGGTCAGCAACTCCTGGCCTGAAAGATCCAACCCTAGACAAAGAGTAAGGTCAGTCCCCTCTCACCTTTCCTTGTAGTGGTTGAGCTTCAATACATATGTTTGGCTTCAACAAACAACTGACCTACTTAACTTTAAAGTCTAAGATGGTCTGATTGCAGCCCCATCCAGCCAAGAGCCTATGATCCAAGAGCCCAAGAGCAAAGTTTGACTTGGACAAGATTCGAAACAACATGATTCTAACCCAAAGCTAATACCTCTCTCTCTCTCTCTCTCTCTCTCTCTCTCTCTCTCTCTCTCTCTCTCGCGTCAATGTTAAAAACTAACAAAAGTGTTTCAATTGTAACATATGATCACCTTTAGCAAACCTGTCCCATAATAAAATAGGGTGGAAAAAAAGTGTTTTGCCGAAGGAACTTGTTCAGTGCTGAAAGGATACTTAATATATCTAGGGATGAGCCACAATACGTAAACTAATAACTAATGTTTCCAAAAAAATGCTAATCACGACCAAAAAAGTTGCTAGTCTGAAAACGAGTCTGGAACCAAGCATTTGATATCCTATGATCTATATCTCCATTTAATACTTCAAACTTACCATATTATGTGCATGCACAATGCCAATCACAATTCTCAATGATAACTAATTCAAATGATACTCTCTTGAGGTTTTTGCAAAGCCAAATTGGAGCCTACTCAAGGTTAACCACATATGGCAAACACATTAACCAAGAATAAACAATGAATCAAGTAGGAGAAAAGAAAATCAAATTTAGCTACCTGTTCAAGATACATTACTTTTCGCTGGAAGACACTGTGTTGTGGAGCACTGGGAATTGCAATCACTTCAACTCTTTCACCCCTACCAAGATCTTTAAAGAAATCCCTGTATCTTGCAATATCAGCTGTAGCAGACATCAATACCACCCTAAGGTGAAAACAATGTTGTCAGTCCCAGCATATAGCTTGACAAGACCAATTGATGCACTTCGCAGTTAAAGTTCAGATCAATGTATTGATAGTGTAAGCTGAAACAAAGTGAGCAGGACAAGATGCTCCAGGGTAATAGTAGCTTCCACAATCTTAATTAACTATTAGCACGGAAAGGGCAGTCAAGAAGAAAACTAGTTTCATACCTTAGATCTTTCTTTCTCATCATAAACTGCTTCACACATGCAAGAACAAGATCAGATTCTACGGAACGTTCATGTACTTCATCAAGAATAATAACCTTGTATTTTAGTGCAGCAACACCCTTGTCCCGCATTTGTTCCAACAAGACACCAGCAGTTTTGAAGACGATTTTGGATCTGTAACAATATTAATAAGCTTCAGGAGTTTGATGCCAATTTCAGACAAAACTATGTAGGCATCATAGATGAGCCAGTATGAATAGGTGGAAATAGAAATAGTACACAAGACGGACTAGTCAAAGACAAAGGAAACATGCCATAGAATTATTTCAAAGATGAATAAAGTACGAGGGGACAAACGAGGGGACAAGGGAGATGGTGAAGAAAGTACTACAATTGTTTATGTTACATTCATGGAAGCTTTCGATAATACCACCAACTAGAAAGAACCTTCTGTGTATTTCAAACTTCAATTTGAAGACGTTGAAAAAGGCGTGATATGATATGCAACATAAGATGAGGTGAATCAAGAAAATCTAGAGACGTCTACTGTCTAGGGTAGAAACTAATCAGCAAGGGACAAAATACAAGTTAGACGCTAGATTGACGGAACAAAAGAAATACCTGGTTGATGTCAAGTCTGAGACATTTGAATGACCAATATGATAGCCAACCTCGCCGCCCACCTCAGAATTGCGAGCTTTAGCAACCGTTCTCGCTATGGCTACAGCGGCAAATCTTCTAGGTTGTGTACACAATATGGGTTGCACTCCTTCTTCCAGAAGGAACAATGGGACTTGAGAACTCTTCCCTTATACAAAATAAAGAGAATTGATGTTAAATGGAAAATTAGAGGAACTCGTCATATAAGTGATCTGAAACAACAAATTTCATGGACAATCACAAGTTCCGCAACTGACAGAAGTATTTAAAGCAGCAAAGATGATATAAAAAGGTATGATAAGTGCAATATTTTCTTAAAAATATGCAGTAAGCTCCATAATATAAATGGTTAGATTACATGAGAGCAAGGTGGAATCAAGGAGATTACATGGAGCTATCTTTATATTGTAGCCATTTCGAAAGAGAGATAATCGGAGACTCAGGGTAGTGATGTGTGGTTGTGCTTTGAGTAACTTTTCCCTGGTGCAAATTATTGACTACGGAAAACTAGAGATGGCGAGAGTATGACGTCAGTCCACTATTGTAAAAATCTGACTAGTCGGCCGACTAGTCGGCCTTCGCCGACTCGACTAGAGGGCTAGTCGGCAAAAAAAATAGGCTCAAGTAATAATCGGACCTAGGCAGCTGACTAGGTGGCTAGACGGGCCTAGTCGGCCGACTAGGCCTCGGTTCCCAAAAAAAGGATAAAAAAGATCAAAATCCGACCTAAAATTTAGTTCTTTCAAAAACCTAAAAGCAACCGACAGAGAAGGTGGAGAAAGAAGAGAAGGAGAATGAAGTTTCAAAAAAGGTGCATACCAAGGTTATATTGCGTATATTTTTTTTGGGTACTCAAGTTAATACTTTGATGACATATATATATATATATATATATATATATATATATATATATATATATATATATATATATGTTAAGTGTTATATTAGAGTTGAGTTAATGGGCTTTAGTCCCACATTGCTTAGAATAATAGGAGAGGAGGCTAGCCTCTCCTATTTTTTTTTTTTTCCCTCTCCTATATATATGCAGTCTTTCATCAATAATAATCATATCAATATTTCCATTCTACATGGTATCAAAGCCAAAACCCTAGCTGTCACCCACCACTCTTCCTCTCTCCACAAAATTCTAATCTCCACACCATAAAAAAAAATAGCCGTCACCCCGCCCCCCGTCAGCCCCCCTTCAGCGCCCCCCCCCCCCGGTCAGCGCCCCCCCTGTCAGCCCCCCTCCCCAGATGCCTCCAATCCCTAACCCTAACCCTCTCCTTCCATCAGCCGCCACCCACTCCCTCCAAACCCTAGTTTAGTTTCTAAAAAAAAAATTCATTGTTGGAATTCTCAGAGGGAAAACATTTGTTGGAACCTCTGCCCATCAATGCTGAAAATTT
This sequence comes from Iris pallida, assembly GCA_029216955.1. Classification (NCBI taxonomy): domain Eukaryota; kingdom Viridiplantae; phylum Streptophyta; class Magnoliopsida; order Asparagales; family Iridaceae; genus Iris; species Iris pallida. The sequence continues at coordinate 3,761,191 of JANAVB010022397.1, read as the reverse complement.
AACAAAGAGCACACATATGGTTTGTTGTGCATGAATCTTTGTTTCTTTCCTTAATCTTCACACCAGGATCTATCAGAGGTTACCATGGGTTATCTCGCTATCCTGGCTTGTGATCCACACTCTCTGTTTTCTATGCACGTATGCCGGTTCTGGCTCCGTTTTTAGCGCATTGGCAGAGTTGTTGTGTTTATCAAGTGGAAAGAACACATCGACAGTCGAATCTCTGACAAATGGAAGACTCTACGGCGAATAGCAGTGCCACAGATACTAGTATCGGCAACACACTAGCAGGCACTAGCACGACGATTTCCTCCATTCGACTTGTTGATTGACGGTTGGAAGGGCCAGAGGGCTACTCGACATGGAGAAAGAAGGTCGAGAAGACACTTCGAGGAATGCGGTTGTCCAAACATCCGACTGACAACCCTCCAGCAGACGATGATCCCATCTTTGAGCAATGGAAGACAGATGACAGTCGAATGTTTACATAGTTGATGAATTCCATGGAACCATCGGTGGAAGACATGGTTCAAAATACGGACTCCGTGAAGGAGTTATGGAAAATGTTGACGGCGGCGTTTGATGGTAAACGCGATTTGTCTCGTATATATGACTCGGTCGTTGGTGTGTACCGAACAAATCAAGGAAACAAATCTCATAAAGATCATTTCCGGACCTTCAAGGCTATGACGGATGAGATTGACCGCGTGTTACCTCTTACGTCGAATATTAATGAAGCACGGGCTCAACGTGAGCAGCTTCATGTCATGGCTTGTCTCGCCTCTCTCCGTCCTGATGCGGACTCTGCTCATTCTCAGATTATTGCTGGATCTGATTACCGTCCCTGTTGGAAGCACACTATCATGTCCTTCGGGCTGCCAAAGTCGTTGAGACCACTCCGGGTGATACTCCTGCTGATCGTTCTGCTCTCGGGGCCGCTCGTACAGGATTTCGTGGTGATCGTGGCGGCCGACGGGGTGGCCGTAATACTGGTCGTGATGGAAGAAGGGGCAATGGCGTTCGTGATGGAGGAAGACCGCGCACATGCTTTAACTGTGGTCAGCTTGGCCATTTCTATTGGCAATGCACTAAATCACCTGCTGCTAATATCACCACTGATGCCCCTAATGATGGTGTCCGCTCTATTCAGATGACTTCGGACTCATATACAGAATTTCTTGATTTTCAGGCTCAACGTCGTGGTGAAGCATCCACGTCTGGTTCCACAGCCGGATACTCAGCCGCGTGCATAGTGAAACCCAAGCAATGGGTAATTGACTCTGGTGCATCCTCTCACATGACTGGTGACGCAGGTATGATACATGATTATGTACCTGTACATCATGCTTCTGGCATTACTGTTGCCAATAGCGGTTCCCTGGCAGTCCGAGGCCGTGGAAGTGCCAATCTTTCTTCCGGACTGTCACTCAATTCTGTACTGCTTACTCCTGGAAACCCGTTCAATTTAATTTCTATTAGTCAAATTATTCGTGAACTACATTGCTCGATAACATTTTTTTCTGATGGTTGTATTTTTCAGGACCTGAAAACTGGAAAGACTATCGGTAAGGAACATGTGGCTGGAGGCTTGTACATGTTTGACGCAACTCCTTCTGTTGTCTGTGCCGGCATGAAACTCGATCTTGTCGAGTTACATTGTCGGTTAGGTCATCCATCATCCCAAGCTCTCCAGAAAATGTACCCATCTTTAAATATTCCCTCTTCTTTTCATTGTGAGCCATGTAGTTTAGCTAAGCATCATCGGGTTCCTTATCCGGTGAGTCCAAATAAAATTGCTTCTGCTCCTTTTGAGTTGGTGCATTCTGATATATGGAAACCCTGTCCGACTGACTCTGTAATGGGTTTTAAGTACTTTGTTACTTTTGTCGATGATTACTTACGTGTCACTTTTATTTATTTGATAAAAAATCGCTCTGAATTATTTAACATCTGGTGCAACTTTCATGCTGAAATAAAAATACAATTTGGTCTTCCAATCAAAATTTTTCGGAGTGACAATGGTCGTGAGTATTTATTTCGTGATCTCGATAAACATCTAGCCCTCAATGGCATCATCCACCAAACCTCTTGTGCGTACACACCACAACAAAATGGTGTAGCCGAACGCAAGAATCGCCATTTATTGGAAACAACACGTGCTCTCATATTTCAAGCACGTACTCTCAAGCAATTTTGGTCGGATGCGGTTCTTACTGCTTGTTATCTTATTAACCGCATGACATCGTCTGTTTTCAATGGTAGCACTCCCTTTTCTAGACTTTTTCCTGGACGAGAACCATTTTCTCTGCCTCTCCGCATCTTTGGCTGCTTATGCTATATTCAGGATACCCGACCAACCCTTTCTAAATTAGATCCTAAGACAATACAATGTATTTTTCTTGGGTATCCTAAAGATCAGAAAGGGTATCGGTGTTTCTCCCCCGTCTTAAAGCGATATTTTTTCACTCGGAATGTTACCTTTGTAGAAACAGAATTTCCACCATTCCTACAATCAACGGGTCCGACTCCTCTGGTCTATCCAGAAGAGATTTTTTTTGTTATTTCCTCCTCAAACACAACAGCTTTTCGTACGGGTGCCCTCCCTTACCAAGCCAGTCTCCTAGGCAGATAGTCCACATACACTGATTCAGCCATTGCCGACATCATCCACAAAATCCTCCTCCTCTGGTTCTACCAACAACTCCGGCTCCAATGAGTTGCCTCCATCTGTTCCACCAGCAGCTCCACCAGTTCCGCCAGCAGCTCCGGCGGTTCCGCCTCCAAAATGTCCTCGTCGTGCTTGTCGTGATCATCCCTTGTATGTTGACAGCTACAAAGGACTTACCAGTCACACTCAGTCTCTGGTAGCTACTATTGATGGAATTCAGATCCCCAATACCGCTGAGGAGGGTCTCCGACATCATGGTTGGCGTGCTACTATGAACGAGGAGATGAAAGCTCTCCAGGAGAATCATACTTGGGACTTAGTCGACTTACCTACTGGTAAACAGACAGTCGGCTGCAAATGGATGTTCACGATTAAGGTAAAATCGGATGACACTCTTGATCGACTGAAGGCTCGTCTGGTGGCCAAAGGATACTCTCAAACCTATGATGAGGATTACTTCGAGACATTCTCTCATGTGGCCAAAATGACATCCGTTCGTGTCCTCATGGCCTTGGTCATTCGATATGACTGGCCGTTACTTCAGCTAGATATAAAGAATGCTTTTCTCCACGGGGATCTTGATGAAGAGGTATATGTCGTTGTAAGGGAGGGTAAAGTGTGTCATCTGAGGAAGGCCCTCTATGGTCTGAAACAATCATCTCGTGCATGGTTTGGTCGATTTACACATCTTGTCACTCAATTTGGCATATGTCAATCAAAGAAGGACCATTCAATCTTCTATCGACACACATCTGTTGGAAGAATACTCCTTGGTGTCTACGTTGATGATATTGTAATCACGGGAGATGACAACCAGGGTATTGCAAACCTCAAGAAGTTTCTTGGAGAACAATTTCAAACCAAGGATATGGGATCCTTGAACTATTTTTTGGACATTGAGGTCACACGGGATAAGCGGGACATTGTAATATCTTAAAGAAAGTATGTGCTGGACATACTAAATAATGCAGGCATGATGCAAGCAAAGGGAGCAACCTCACCTATAGATCCAGGGGCGAAGTTACTTCCAGACGAAGGGGTCCTGATGACCAATCCAGATCAGTATCGTCAAGTAGTTGGAAAACTCAACTACTTGGCTGTTATGACGTGTCCGGACATTTCTTTTGCAGTGAGTGTTGCAAGTAGATTTATAGCTTCTCCAAGAATTCCACACTGGCAGGCAGTTCTCAGAATTCTGTGTTATCTAGTAAAGAATCCAGGAAAAGGAATTCGAATGGAGAATAATGGACACACTCGCATTGAGTATTTTACTGATGCTGACTGGAGAGCAAGCCTGACAGATAGACGGTCTACATCTGGCTACTCAGTATTTATTGGTAGAAATCTAGTGTCATGGAAGAGCAAGAAACAAAGTGTGATAGCACGCTCAAGCTCAGAAACAGAATATCGAGCTATTGCTCATGGCACGTCAGAGATATTATATATGAAGAATCTCCTACAAGAACTGGGTGAAGACGCAGGATCTCAAGTGGCAGATCTATGGTGTGATAACCGATCTGCTATTCACATTGCCACCAACCCAGTATTTCATGAACGGACGAAACATATTGAAATTGACATTGATTTTGTTCGTGATGAATATAAAAAGGGAGTGATAAAGTTTCAACATGTGAGGACCGGCGACCAGATAGTTGATATCTTCACAAAGCCTCTTCTGGGTCCTCGGGTTCAATTTTTATGTAACAAGCTGGGCAAGATTGACATCTATGCTCCAGCTTGAGGGAGGGTGTTAACTGTTATATTAGAGTTATGAGTTAATGGACTTTAGTCCCACATTGCTTAGAATAATAGGAGAGGAGGCTAGTCTCTCCTATATATATGTAGTCTTTCATCAATAATAATCATATCATTATTTCCATTCTACAATATATATATATTTTTTTTTGGAATAAGGTAAAATTTTATTCCTCGCGAAACGCGGTATAGGTAATACAGTACATAATCACACAGACTCCCCCATGACTCATGGGGTCAAAACAGATACATCAAAGTCAATATTGTGCATAATCCCAATCGGAGGGGTAATCAGATCCTCGAAAAGGCGCCTGTTCCTCTCCCTCCAGACATGCCAGACAGTAGCAGAAAGTCGCAATCTGGCTTGTCTGGCCCATCCAGCATCCATACCCCTGCGATCCCTGATCCAGCTAAGGATCCCTCTAATATCTCTGACGCTGCCAGCACCTCCCAGATACCTCCTGCACTGCTCCGACCAAATGTGCCAAGCGAAAGGACACTCAAGGAATAGGTGGGCCATAGACTCATCCTCGTCAGAGCATAGAAGACACCTCGAGTCTGGAATGGGCACCCCAAACCTAATGAGTCTATCTCTCGTCATCAATCTCCCGAGCATCAACCTGTAAGAACAGAGCTGCAGCTTCCGAGCAATCCCTTTTCCCCAGATGAAATCTACATCCTCAATCCTGTCATGCCGAGTCCTAACCAGATCGTAACAACTCTTGAAACTGAACCTGCCCAGCCCCCCAGAAGAGGCATGGCCAGCCCAGTTCCAAGTGTCCCGAGTCTGGCTAGTATCAATAGAAATAGTCCGGATCTCCTCGCCAAGCTGTGCTGTGAAAGTGTAGAGCTCCGGTCTCCAAGCACCATCTCGAATGATCAGACTACACTTCAGCCCTCTCGAGGCCTCTCTATCATGCAACGGCCCCAAATACTCCAGTAGGGAACGATTGCCCAACCAAGGGTCGAGCCAGAGATCAGTGGAGGAACCATCCCTCATGGATCGGCAAATAGCAGTCTGTAGTACGGGTCTACACTTAAGAATAGCCTTAAATGTGACCGAGAAATTACCATCAATCCTGATCGTCCAGAAATTGGACCTCCTCAGGTATCTGCTAGCCATCCAGTCTGCCCAAAGTGACCCCCCGCTAACGAACTGCCACGCCATCTTCACCCTAGCAGCCTCCTTCATAGCTCTGAGAGATCTCAGCCCCACTCCCCCTTCCTCCCGAGGCCGGCAGAGTTGAGTCCACGAAATCGCATGGATGCCCCCCCTCCAAAGAAAGTCAGCACACATGGACTCCACCTTCGTGATAGTAGCCACAGGAATCTGGATCGACTGCAGCCAGAACATAGCAATACCAGCAATGACAGATCTCAACAGCTCAATCCTGCCACCAAAAGATAGTCCTGCAGCCTGCCAGCCTTCCACCCTCTTCTTAGTGAACTCCACCAGACTCTGGCAATCCTGGTCCCTAGCATAATTCACCGTCAGAGGAACTCCCAGGTACTTCACCGGCAACTCACCCTTCTCTACTCCCAGAACCAGAGCCCGCTCCTCCTTCTGAGGGCAACTAGAGCTGAAATAAACTCTACTTTTCTCTCTGTTAAGCTTCAATCCCGAGAACCTCCCGAACTCCTCCATAATGTCAGAAAGAGCCCTCATCCCTCCCATGGACGGTCTGAGAAGCACCAGAAGATCATCTGCATAGATCAAGTGTGAAACCACCGGATGAACAAGTCTAAAAAGAGGGACCATCCGCCTGCTGTGCACTGCCAGGTCCATCAAGCACGTAAAATACTCCATCACCAGCGTAAACAAGTAGGGGGACAAAGGGTCGCCCTGCCGTAAGCCCCTGGAGCTGCTAAAGAATCCATACGGAGTGCCCTGTATAAGAACCGAGAAAGTGGGGGAGCAGATGCACTCCCTCACCCTCGCAACCCACCTCTCATCGAATCCCATGGCTAGCATAAGCTGGCAGAGAAAGTCCCTGTTAACTGTATCATATGCCTTTCTCAGATCCAACTTCACACAGGCCTTCATCCCCCCCGGCTTGTTGAACTCACGCACCATCTCATGAGCAAGAAGGCTGTGCTCAGCAATCGAACGACCCTTAATGAAGGCCGCCTGATTCCGAGACACCAATCCCTGCATAATCCCCTCCATCCTCCGACACATAAGATGAGTAATTATCTTATAAAGATAATTACAACATGCAATCGGTCTGAAATCTGCCAGAGATGTCGCACCCTCCTTCTTTGGGACCAGGGTCAGGAAAGTATGATTAAGCTCCTTCAGAAGCTTTCCTGATACAAAGAATTCCTGTACCGCCTCAAGAACTGGGAGCTTCAAAGCTCCCCAATGCCTCCGAAAGAACCCACTGGAGAAGCCATCTGGCCCTGGAGCTCTATTGGGATCAGCCTTCATCACAATGTCCTCGATCTCCTCCATCCGAATCGGGGCCAGAAGTCGCCTATTCCCATGCTGCGTCACCAACCTCTTAGGAATCAGAGGTGGGAACGTAGTGGGATAGTCCTCCTGATGATATAAGTCCCGATAGAACCTGACTGCTTCTCTCTGGATCTCCACCGGGTCCCCTACCAACTTGCCCTCGCCATCCAGAAGTCTGGGGATACTATTCCGGTGCTGCCGAGTCCGAATAACATCATAGAAGAACTTAGTACATCTGTCCCCATCCTTGAGCCATGAGCATTTCGCCCTCTGAGCCGCACTAATCTCCTCCTGGAGTCTCAAGGAATTGACTTCTGCACTAAGATTCTTCTCTCTGGCCGCCAGCTCCCCACACAAGATGTCAGCCTGTAGGGCCTCCTGAACCTCCCGAAGCTCAGCCTCCTTGTCTACCAGGGAGGAACGCGGCCTCCTCTTCACCCAGTCCCGAATACCCTTCTTCACCTGCTTGAGTTTGTGGACCATGCGAAACTGAGCAGTGCCCTCCCGTGAGTCCAGCAGACCTCTCGCAACCACCTCCTCATAATCAGCCGAGAGGTACCAACTATTGTTATATCTGAACGGTCTAGCTTTCCAGGTGGCTCTCTCCAATAAACCCACCCGAATGGGAGAGTGATCACTCGTCTCAGCCGCCAGTCCCTCCGCCACAGCATTAGGGTAATACCGAAACCATTCGCTATTCCCCAAGGCTCTATCCAACTGACAAGCAACCCTGCCCTTGGACGCCTTGTTGTGCCAGGTCCAAATGTGCCCTGCTCGCTCCAGCCCCCTCAGCCCCGAGATGAGAAGACACCTCTGAAAGTCATAGAGAATCGAGTCCTGGACTGGACGTCCCCCCACCTTTTCATGCCGATATAGCAAGGCATTGAAATCCCCTATAATAAGCAATGGAAGGTGTTGGGAATCCGCTATCTGGCTAAGCCGAGCAATGTCCTCCCAGAGGGACTCACGACGCTTCCTGTCGTTATGCCCATACACTGCACCCAGGAGGAATCTAAAGCCACCATTGTTCACCAGAAGTATACCAATGATCTGCTGAGTCTTCAGAACCAGGTCCCCTTCCCAGCTATCTCTACTCCATCTAACCCAGATCCTCGCCATGTCGCAGATGTCCAGGTTATGAATATGAGCCCAAGTCCCCGTATTCCGCCGATCAAGCACTGCTTCCTTCCGAATCTTAGTTTCAAGCAGAATAGCAATATCACACTTCTCTCTTCTCAAAACACCACTGATCTCCCTCCAGCGCCCAATAGAACACCCCCCTCTGATGTTCCAGGCGAGGACCGACATTAATTAACTAATGAGGGGTCCCCCTGAACACCATCAGAACAGGCACCCGAGGGAAGTGCCCTGTCCATAAGATCAATATCCTCTTCTATCCCTGCAACCCGAGCCTCAGCTCCAACCTCCAGACCCGTCCCTCCCACAGTGGGAGGAGCAAGATGGACCTGTATCCTGGATAGCGTCAGATCCCAAGTTGGGTTGGCACAAGTGTCATGGTCCAGGCCCTCCTGCTGAAGGACATCGTCACGCAAGGCCGGCGCATGCCGCTTCCTACTATACACCTGCTCCACCACCGGGGTAGCCCCGCCCTCCCCCTGGCTGCTACCAAGTAATCCCATGGATCTGGTCAACACCCTCCTCTGTGGTTGGAATGGGACCACGGCACCCGTCATACTCGCCACCCGCTGTGGATCATCGGTCACTGGGTCACCTGCCACATCCATCATAGTGTCCTCCTCCTGACTAACTGTAGCCCCACCTCCAGCATCAGCTCCAGGGACTGGCCCCTGTGCAGTCGCCGCCGGCCTGACTACCGAGTCCGATCTCCGTCTCCTCTGCGTGCACGCACTATCTACATGGCCAAAACACTCACATGAGGAACACATTGGGGGCACCCAGTCATACTCCACCACCTGTGTCAGCACCTCCCCTGATGCTCCCTCATACTCCAGTAGGCTCGGAAGCTCCGACCCAGCCGTAATCTCCACAAATATCCTGGCATACATCAATCTCGTGCGGTAGGTGGTAGCATCGTCCGCCTTGATCGGCCTCCCAACCAAACTGGCCAGCCTCATGAGAAGCGGAACACTCCAGTATTTCACTGGGAATTCGGGGAACCGAATCCATACAGGGATCGCATTCAGAACCTCCTTCTCACATCGCAGGTCCGGGGTCCATTCCTTCAAGATGATCAGCCTCCCATCAAAAGACCATGGTCCGCCCTGAGTGATCCGGATAACATCCTCCGCCAGCCCAAATTTAACAAAGTAGAAACCATTCTCCCTGGAGAAGATCTCCATGCTTCCTTTAGGCCGCCAAACCCTCTCCGCATATCCTCTGATTTGTCCATAGAAGGGCTTGCTACCAAGCACATACATCACCAGGGTATTCTGCCAAAACTCCGTCACCTCCGCTATCTCCTCTGCAGGGAAGACAGCCCGAAAACCTCCCCCCACCTTCTTAGGAGCCACATACTCCATAGATGACGCAGATTTCGCCGCCGTCGGCATGCACACCTCCTTCCATGATCGTGGTTGTTGCGGCACGACCCTGGGAGGCTCCGTTGTAGGACTCCCCTGTTGGCCACTACCTCCTCCAGCCACTCCTTTCCCTTTCTCCGCCGCCGACGCCTTCGGTCTCCAGGCCGTTCCACTACTCCTCGGGCCTCCCCCTAGTCGTCGGGGATCCCCATGACCACTCCCAATCTTGTTCCCTGCCCTCCCTGGAGCCACCCGACCCGCCAATTGAGATGTCAGTAGTCTTCTCCCTGGTTGACGCCGCCTGGTCACCGTAGTCCACCCCTCACCACCCGTTCCAGATCCGTTCCCAGATCCAGATCCAGATCCAGATCCGGGTCCAGAACAAAACTCGAATATCCTGCCGGAGTCGAAATCGCCGTCGGCCGCCCCCCGCCCCCCCCCGCCCGGGGGGGTCCCACCGCTTCCCGCCTCCGACCCCCCCCCCCGCCTGGGGGGTCCCGCCTCCTGCCGCCGTCGACCCCCCCCCGCCTGGGGGGGTCCCGCCGCCGGTCACGCCCGCCCCTCCCCCGCCTGGGGAGGTCCACGTCCTGGTCGCCACCGACCCCCCCCCCCCCGCGCCTGGGGGGGTCCTGTCCAGCCCGGCCGCCGACCCCCCCCTGCCCGGGGGGGTCCCACCGGCCGATCCACCCCCACCCGGGGGGGTGGGCTTCTTGGGACGGTCGCCCTGTCGCTTCCCCTTCACCCCGTAGGGATCCGGGGGGCGAGGAGGAGGAGCGATCACCTCCAAGGTCGAAACCCTAGCAGAGCACTTTTCTCCCATCTATATATATGTATGTGTATATTACAATATATATATATATATATATATATATATATATATATATATATATATATATATAAATATATATATATATATAATTAAAAAAACTCAAACCGATTAATCCAACTAGTCCCCCGATTAATCCGATTAATTCCTAGTCCCCGCGAACCGACTAACGGCCGACTAGCGATTTTTACAACCTTGCGTCAGTCATCAATTGTAATCGTGATTGACATGCATGATGAAAAAATTTATCGTTGACCAGGAAGGTTTTGCTGAAATCCCTTGGAGAAGCATCATATTCAATCCTTTAAATTAAAATGACAATTTCATTTCTTGCTGTACCACCAACTCATATCTTATCCCAACTCAATATGTTCCCTGTAAGTGACCATCATTAGTAATGAAAACCTGGAATGGCAATGGAAGAGACTTGGCATGGACAACCAAGCTTTTTTCAGGGACTTAAGTGCTCACTAATGAAATATATATGCACATGCATTGCTCCTTTTCGCAGCAAATTGATAGTGTTCAGTACTTCCATTCAAATCTTCTTGGCATTTGAGCTAAGTGTCAACTCAAACTCAAGCCCAACTTGCTCTTAAGATAAATTACAACATTTTGGCTTTCTTATTGACAAGTGAACACATTTAATTCTCATCGAGGAAAACATAACATCTAAGCATGGCCTTGGACCAAGAGAAACCCGTGCCTTTTTTATGCTTTGGCACTAGCAGCTTGCTACGATATTCTAAAATTACTAGAAATCGAGCTCTTCTACCATCAAATAAGACAGTCCTACAAGCCACCTTATTCTTTAGTGTATTCCATTTTCTTCTTGGTTCTTTTCCGTGGCTTGAAGGTTCCTGGAATAATAACTCATCTTCCTTTAAGCTAAATTTCCTGTTCCAAACTATCGATCGTCTTTGGGGGGCAACTGTTTTAAAGGTTCTCCTCCCTTATTTTGCTTACTTTATTATTACCCCGCAACTTTTGTAATCTTGTTTGGTGCTATGACACCTTAAGCAACAGATGCTTTTCTTAAGGACTGTTATGAGATACGGTTCTTGTTCTAAGTCTATGGTTCAGCAAATTCGTAACTTCTTATATAGATGCTCCATTCTATAATATTCTGCTAAATTATTTAGAAGCCCTCAGTTTTAGTAATGTATAACAACCCATGTCAAACATCAAAACACGAATAAACAAAGTTTTGGGTCGGCTACATAATCCTTATCTTCCATCAGCTCCATTAGGGGTCATTTATATACACATTAACAAAAAGTCACAACCTTTCACAATAATCTAAGTCATCTAAGGTCTACTCCTAGCACTATCACCTTCTTTGACTAAGATTCTATCACTCAAAAACTGTGCATCTGCCGGTATCCAATGATTTTTTTCTCGTCTTTTCCTCAAACGGCACAGCCTCTAACTTTCTAGAATGCACTCCTTATTTTATATTTAAGGCATTGTCACTCATTCATCTCACCATTCTCTTGTTTTGTTTTGAATGCTTCTTGGTTGCCCACATTTGAATTCACAAAACATGACTAGTCTTATTATTTTCGTTTCCATTTCTAGGGTACCTTACCATCACAAAGCACTCATGAAGTGCTCATCTACTTCATAAATCTTGCCTTAATTCTATAAACACTATTCTTCTCGATCTCTCATAATGGCGAATGATCAAAGCTATTGCAAAAAAAATTAGTCTTAGGTATCTCTTGACCGTCAAAATAGATCCCCCATTTCATATACTTTGTTTTTACTACTAATTTAAAACATTTAGAATCTAAAGCTTCTTTCCGCTTTTTTATTTTAGATTACCCATATCTAGTCCTCATCAAATAACCCTATCATAACTAGCGCAAAAAGATGAAGCTTTTAAAAGGTAGCCGCCTAAGCACCTTGTGTATGTTGGCTCCTAGGTAACAAGTATTTAGGTGGATTATTCATGAGGCGTCCTCCTTGCATGGATTGTTCACGAGCGTCCTCCTTGAATGCCTCAGGCCGCCTAATTTTGCGGTTGGGACCTTTTTCGTCTCAATTGAAGCCACACATTAACCCAAAAAAACGCTCTGGCCCAAGGCCAACCACGCATGAAATAAAATAGTAAAGACGAAGAAAGTCATAACATAATTTTGACTTATACTTGTTGAGTTGTACATGGTTGGCATCCGATTTTAGCAAGTTTTGGCGATATAAAAGGAAATTGTATAGAAAGTTCTCTCATATCAGATAGAAAGTAGAAGGATAAAGTATACATATATATGGGATTGGTCACAGACTTAATAAGGAGGTTCCCTTTTAAATCATATGAGTCAAGTCTAATATCATACCTCATGGATCAATTCTGGTTTTGGTGTCATCCCATTCCTAACAAAGTGGTATCAAAGCTCAATGTTACAAGTCAGGCTAGATTGTCTAATATCATACCTCATAGATCAATTCTGGTTTTGGTGTCATCCCATTCCTAACAAAGTGGTATCAAAGCTCAATGTTACAAGTCAGGCTAGATTGAGGACTTTGGTCTCTTCAATACATATTGTGCTGACACATGCATGATACGTATAATCGGAACAAAATTAACTCCCGAGACGGAGTTATCACCCAAGTTGGCTTCTAAAATGGACTATCTCCATAAGATAGTCCGAGCCAGAACATAAGGATTATACAACATAAGGATTATACAGGTTCACTCCTGAGGTGGAGCATCTCAATAAAGTAGTCTTGGTATGGAACCTAAGGTAGGAGGGACAGTACAGATTGGTTTTAAGGAGTAGGCTAGACTATAGACCCAAAAACGGAGCACAAGACGTGTTACCGACACCCAGTAGCGGTGCCGGGTTGCTAAATGTATAGGTTTAACTTTATATTTGAATGGATCAAGGTAACAATATGTTTGACCTCCTAATTGCTCGAGCTCACCGAGATGAAAAGAAGCTAACCTAGAGATTGTTAGGTTGTGTCTCGCATCCGGTTGAGCGCTCAAGATTAACAAGTTCTGTAACGATATAAAAGCTTGTTTAGCAAAACACTACTAAAAAACAGTCATATAGCGACGGACAAATCCGTCGGTAATCCTTCGCCAATTGTCATTAGCGACGGATTTTCGCTAATAATGTTCGTCGGTATCTACCTCGTCGTTAAAAACATCCGCCGCTAGATAGTCAAAATTTGGTCGAAGCGTCGACTAAAACGTGACGGACAAGCGACGTCCCCATAGCGACCCCGTAGCGACGGATAGGTTCGACGGATTCACGACGTTTTCATCCGGCGACTTAGCGACGACCTACCGACGTATTGCCGTCAAAATTGAGTATCATAAATTTTCTGATGCTATAGTAGCGACTTATTGGCAACGGACAGTTTCGTCGGTAAAACGTCGGTATATGCGTATCAGAGAATTTCTAAGACGCAAAATGGTCGCCAATCTGTCGCTATCCGTCGTTAACTGGAGAACCAAAAAAATTCAGAAGCTTAGCGACGGAATATTCGTCGTTTGTCCGTCGTCATCCGTCGCTAACTGGAGTAAGAAAATTTCTAGAAGCTTAGCGACGAAATATTCGTCGCTTATCCGTCGCCGTTAGTCGCCAGTCCGTCTGTAGTTCGTCGCTAACTGGAATTTTTTTCAAAAAAATCCTGAAATCATAGCATTCCCTATTCACACAATTAACCATTCACAATATCACACAATTAACCATTCACAATATCACAGCATTCCCTATTTACACAATTAGCCATTCACAATATCACACAATATCCAATATTTTCCATAACAAAATATCCACCAAAATATCCAAATACACCAAAATACACCAAAATATCCAAATACACCAAAATAACCAATATCCAAATACACCAAAATATCCAATATTATCCACAACAATTCAAAATTATCCGGCAACAATCACACCAAATATCCACCAAAATTCACACAATCACACCAAAATATCCACAACAACTCAAAATTATCCAAAATTTTCAACATCCAAATACAAAAAAAACTATCAAATGTTATCTGGATCGTCTGGTGGTGCTTGCTGCGCTTTAAGAAAATACCCCACAACGATGTGAGCCGACAAGCCCTAAAATATGTGATGTGGAACTCGGCGTAGCTCTGCCGGCGACATCATGTCAAGGAGCTGAATCGTAGACGAAGCCGGTAGAAAAGCGGTAGCAGGATCAAAAGAAGCACGGCCGGAGGAAGAAGGACCGGAAGCATCCGAAGGACCGGGAGCATGCGAAGGTCCGGGAGCAGAAGGACCCGGAGCAGTAAAAGAATCTGGTAACTGTGATACAATCCGGATCATCTGCTCCTTCGTGGACGTCACCGCCGTGGTTGAGAGTCCTAAGTTGTGTCCTTACATCCTCGTCGGCCGGAGTTGCGGGAGCAGGAGGCGGCGGCGGTGGAAGTCTCGAAGACATCTACGACGGCAACAAGGAGCCGGTGCCGTAGACGCGTCCGCCTTTCCTTATTCTGCCGGTGGCTTCTAAGAACATGTCGTCGAAGCGAGCTGTCATGGAAGAGAACATCTGGGCGGACGTCGATTCGCCGATACCCTCGGCAGGAGGGGGCTGAACCGTCCTAATGGCCTCACGATACTTAGCCTATCCAATGAATGTGTTCAGTTTACTATAAGTTTTCCTAAGTTATAGTCTAAATCCTAAGGCCTCTCACTATTGTTACAAAAATTATAAACTAAAATACTTACAATTCTAACATAAATCTCATAAATTTAAATACTTACACGAGTCTGCTCGGTCCTTTTGTCGACGAAGGTATTGTCCTTATTTCTCTTGTGCGTACGCTCGAATACATCGCACAAGGTGACCGAACGTGGATCTTTTCCCTCCTTTGCCGTCTTTGTGGCATGCGTACGAAACATTCATAGAATATAATTCACTTCGTAGATTAATAGTACTGAATAGGTAGTGGAAAAATAAAGTATTTTTCGGTATCCACCAGACCTCCAAGCGTTGCTGCGTAGGGCCTCGATCCCCCGTATACAGACCCGCTGCCTGTCGATTCGCCTTCGCCTTCACTGATTTCTCCTTAAACGCAGGAGTATTCATCTTTTCCATCATCTGCTCATAGTACTCGTCCCAGAGCCAGCTCTTCTTCCCCCTACGGATGTCATCCTTCGCGTCCCGCAACTTCTTCCCGGCGGCTTTTTTGTAGGTCTTGATGTTCTCCACCTCGCAATGGGAGGGCCACCAGAACGTCAACTGACATACAATTTCCAATATCAAGTAATTAAAAATGGTGGATTAAAGAATAATTAATAATTAAGTAATGGTGGATATATATATATATATACCCTCACCTGGTCGAGCCAGATGTACCGCGACTCCAGGGGCACCTCACTAAAATTGAGGTAGGGGCCATGGTAGTGTTACCTAATAATGAGCCCTAGCTCCGTGGTAGCATCCCACGGAAAAAACCTACAAAGAAGCAACGACTAGATTCTTTACTTGAATAAATGAAACAAATTTAATAAATTAACTTACAAAATACAAATTTACTTACAGCTCACCCACGGGCCATATCTCCCGCCTGAACTCCCATGTCGGTCTCTCTGGTGGCGTCGAAGGATCCACGGGTCCGTGAATGTACTCACCAGTAACCGGATGGAACTGAATCCGTGGATACTCCGGGACCCACCGTGCAGTAACTGCATGATCCGCTGGCGGAACAGACGATGGGCCGGCAACATCTAGCGTCGACGTACCAATGGATGGCGATGGCAAGTCGGAGATGCCTGGCTGGGTAGATCGAAGGTGGGATGAGGAGGTGCTCGGGGTACTCTCTGGGTCGGGCTCGGTAGATGGGGTCGCATCCCGAGACCTAATGCGACCACGACCACGATCTCGACCGCCATTAGCCATGACCTGTAAATAGAACACATAAACATAATTAATCTAATCATCGTCTTCGTCCTCAGCCTCATCCTCATCTTCGTCTTTGTCCTCATTCTTATCCTCATCCTCGACTTCATCTGTATCCTCATCCTCATCAAGTTCTTCTTCTTCTTCTTCTTCTTCTTCTTCAGCCTCAATACTTGGGACAATACGCTTCTTTCTCCCCTGGTTGATGGCTAAGTCTTGTGTATCAACCTCTTCCTCCCTCTATTTTTCTCAACAATATCTTCAACATCCATGGTATCCGACTGTTGTCCCAAGTATTGGGGCTTTTCGACCTTGTCCTCTTGGTATGCTGGGTCTCCAACGTTAAATGTATTTCTAGCTTTAATCTTGCATATTGCCCACCAGTCAAATCGATCTCTACGACGCCTTGGGTAGCTTATATAGTAGACTTGAACAGCCTGACTTGCTATCGCAAACGTGTCGGACCCTCTATATCTCTTGCGATAATTTATATCGACGAATCCAAATTGTTTATCGATTCTCCATCCGATATTTGGTGTCGTATCGAACCACTCACATTTGAACATCACAATATGCATATGATATGGGACAGAATATTGTAAATCTATAATATCCCGAAGTACTCCATAATAGTCAAAGTCCGGCTCGTCATTATAAATGGTGCCTCTTATGCAAACACCAAAATCCTTTGTATTGAAGCCGTCATTGAGAAATTCGGCATTTATAACATTCTGAGTTGCCTTAAACCTGAAGCCGTTAACGACATAGCCTGGCCAAGTCTTTGCTTGCTTAATCGATCCCAATGCCAAATAACGAAGGCTCTCATTTGTGAGGGTTGTTTCAGGCAATTAAACATGTAAACACATATTGAGAATTTAAATGTTTTAGCTGCATATATTTTAATGGTAGCCGCGTAACATATTATCTTAGTTACTTACGTATTTGCGAAACCATGACGGAAAGTTACAGTCAACCTCTCTTTGAAGTCCCTCATCACTAATATCGGGTGTCCTCATTTTGACTTCATCTCTAAATACACTGATAGAGAATAAAAATGAGTCGGTATATTTCCTTCACCAAATTAGAGATTATAACGAGTGTAAGTGTAGTCACTTACTTCTCCAAATCTCTCACTTCATGTATGTCACAATTTAAGACATATCGGTGAGCTGCATCAAACTCATCGTCACCCAACCACCGTTTGTTACTAGCCCCAATAGGCTTGCCCCTGACATTGAATATGCCTCCATCCTCAATGTCTTCGTCATTCCTTTGAGGCCTATTTCGATTTGTCTAGACATGAGTATCGAAATAAATGAAGCAGAAGTTTGATACCTCCTCGATAAGATATGCTTCGTATATCGAAGCCTCTATATGAGTCTTGTTGTCAACTTTCTTCTTTAGATGGTGTAGGTACCTAGAGAGACGAATTATCTTGAATTAACAATGAATTGTAAAATCCACTTAATTTATATCGATATTTGTTTACCTTTCAAATGGGTACATCCATCGATAATGAACAGATGCAATGACACGGGCTTCGTATGCTATTGAATCGGTAGATGCTCCATGTTGTCGAAGAAGTCCGATGGAAATACTTTCTCCAACTTGCAAATTGTTAAGACAATCTTCTCCTGTTCAACCATATGTTGCACCGTTAGCTTAGTTGAACAAATATCCCTGAAGAATGTAGATAGCTCGGTCAACGGAACCCATACAGCATAAGGCAACAACTCTCTCAAAGCAATGAGCAGTAATCTTTCCATAAACACATGGCAGTCGTAACTCTTCATTCCCATTAGCTTGTTTTCATTGAGATCAACGCATCTAGACAAATTCGACACATAGCCGTCGAAAAATCTTAAAGTAGATATCCACTTGCAGATTATTAATCTATCTTCCTTGCTCAATGTGTATTGCGCTATCGACTTAGTTAGTTGTCCACCAGCTCCCCTTTGTATCAAGTTTAGATGAGGACGCTTGCATATCTCGGCTATGTCTTGTCTTGCTTTTGGATTGTCCTTCGTCTTTCCTTTAATATCCATAACGGTATTGAAGACATTATCGAACACATTCTTTTCGATATACATGACATGCCTTATAAGATTATCTTTCCAATAAGGCAAGTCCCAGAAGATACTCCGCTTGGTCCAGTTATGGTTGTGTCCGAACCCCTCGACACGATTGTTCGATATTGGATCTTCCATTACGGTGAGCAAATCCTTTATATCTTCCCAAATATCGTATTCCGACAATCTGGCAAGCGGATGAAAAAAATTCTTGCTTTCCAGCTCTAAACGCGTCCTTGTTCTTTCTCCAAGGATGAGTCGCGGGCAGAAATTGACGGTAACAGTCAAAGAAAGAAGTTTTTCCTCCATGCTTAAGGCGGAATGCTTTACTCTTTTCCATGCATATCGGACAAGACATAGTGCCGTGCGTACTCCATCCCGACAGCATACCGTATGCTGGAAAATTATTGATTGTCCATATCAATGAAGCTCTCATCTGAAAATTATGTTTCCTGGAAATATCATAGGTCGTGACACCAATCTCCCACAACTGTTTCAGCTCATCAACCAACGGTTGTAAATATATATATCGATGTTCTTCGTCGGATTTTTGGGACCGAGTATGATAGTTGTCAAGAACATATAAGGAATCTTCATACACACCCATGGTGGCAGATTGTAAGGGGTGAGAATGACCGGCCAGCAGGAGTATTGAGATTCCGACTGCCCGAAAGGGGCGAAGCCATCAGAACATAGCGCCAAACGTACATTTCTAGGCTCTGCAGCAAAATCTGGATGACACAAATCAAAATGCTTCCATGCCTCTTCATTCGAAGGATGTGACAATTCTCCATAGTCCTTTGTGCGTTCCTCGCTGTGCCACGTCATGTGTTCTGTTGTATTCAGAGACATAAACATTCTCTGTAAGCTTCATGATCGACAAGTAATGCATATACTTGTAAGGACGTCATTTTCTAGTTGACTTTTCTTTTCCCCGAACTGGCTTGTAACAATCCGCATTACAGAAACTGCATCTTTCTATGTCCTCGTTCTCCTTGTAGTACAACATGCATCCGTTGCGACAACAATCTATCTTCTCGTACCCGAGTCCCAGCTGTTGAACCATCATCTTTGACTTGTAGAAATTTTTTGGAAGCTCTTTCGATTCCTTCGGTAATACCTCCTTGATTAGTTGTGTGATCCGATCATAACAAGCTTGCGGCAAGTTAAAATTAGACTTTATGTTCAACAACCTCATCGTCACTGACAGTACGGAATGAGTCTCACAACCAGGATATAGAGGAGTATCTGCATCTTGAAACATATCATAGAACTCCTTCGCCTCGGGATTAGGATCCTCCGGATCAAAATTAAGCCCTGCCACATCGTACACCATCTCTCGTGCAAGGTTTTGCAGGTCTCCATAATCAACAGAGCATACGTCGTCTTCGATGACAAAATCCGTTGCAGCATCCTCAACAAAAGCAGAAGTAGCAGCGTCTGCAACAAACACAGCCTATCTTTCCGCATATAGTTCACCTTGCAATGACCACAGGTCGTAATCACGTACGAAACCCTTACAGGTCAAATGATCTCTCACAGTCACCACTTCTTCATAACGTCTATTGCGACAACTACCACATGGACACTTGATTATCTTACAGTCCATGTACTGAGCTTTGCTCATGGCATACTTAAGAAACACTTCCACGCCTGCCTTAAAATCGCCACTCACACCAATTCTGCTATCGTGTTGCCGTTTGTACACCCATGTACGATCAACGAAGTAACGATCCATCGCAGATTGGATGTGAAAATCTGTATCGTAAGACAAAGTAAACAGAATTGCAATTAAGAATAGTCCGATACCGATTCCAATACCACTATTTTAAACTAGTCCGATACCGATTCCGATTACGATACCGATAACTCATAGGAATAGTCCGATTCTGATTCCGATACCGATTACGATACCGATAACTCATAGGAATAGTCTGATCCGATACTCATAGGAAAAGTCCGATACCGATACCGATACTCATAGGAATAGTCCGATACCGATTCCGATACCGATACTCATAGGAATAGTCCGATATACCGATTCTGATACCGATACTTTGAACCTTTTAGCTCTAAAATACCAAGGTTCAAAATATCGGTATCGGAATCGGACCATCCCTATGAGTATCAGAATCAGGGGGTATCGATAGTATCGGTGGTTTCGGATCGGAGAATTGGATTTTATATATTTCGGTCGTCTCGCCTGGTGCGGCACGACCCCTCGCTGCAACACGGACCCTTGTGCGGACCTCGTTGTGCAAGGCCACGGGATGGCAGGGCGCGGGCGCGCGTGCAACGTGCGATGCGACCTAAATGCGCTGCAGCAATGCGACACCGTCGGAACTATCCGACAGGCGCCTCGCCCGGTGCGGCACACGACCCACCGCTGCAACACAGACCCTTATGCGGACATCGTTGTGCGAGGCCACGGGATAGGGGCGCGGGAGTGCATATACCGTGCTATACGACCGAAATGTGCCGCATCAATGCGACGCCGTCCGAACTTTGTCATTGTCGCCTCGCCCGGTGCGGCACGACCCCTCGCTACAGCAGACCCCAATCCCTATCCCCCGCTGCAACATAGTCCGATACCGATACCGACACCGACCCTAACCCTAACCCAAAGCACACCCTCCTCCCTCACCCTCCGGCCACCCAAACCCGACCCCAACTATATAAACCCTAATGTATATAAAGAGAAGGAGAGCAAGAGAGAGAGTACCTGAGAGAGATCGTCGGAGGGGGGCTCGTCGGACGGCGGCACGGCCTCGGCAGAGAGGGGCTTGTCGGAGGAGGGCTCGGCAAGAGAGAGGAAGAGAGGAGAGAGAGAGTTTGGGGGAAAATGAAACCCCGATCGGGGGTATTATTTAAGTTAGGGCACAGTATTTAGCGACGGACCGGTGGCGGAATACAGCCGTCGTTAAGTAGTCGCCAAATAGCAACGACCAAACCGTCGCCAATTAGTCGCCTACGTTAAGCGCGAAGGTCTAGACAATTTAGCGACGACTTTACGACGGCTTATATTTAGCGACGGAAGCACAGTCCGTCGCTAGGTTGTCCCTAAATTTGGCACCACTTTCCTGCATGTTTCCTGCCAAATACTGACAGATTTGTGACGACTTAGCGACGCCCTATTTGTCCGTCGCTAATTTACCGACGGCCCAGCGACTTCTTGTCGACAATTTGTTACAATAAAAAATAACTAAGTTTTTATGTTCTAAGTTGACTGTTCGTCGCTGTTCCGTCGCTATTAGCGACGGAAATGTCCGTCGCTAAATTTTCGTCGCCAAAACCCTGTACTTTTGTAGTGAAATGAAAGTTAGAGAGAAACTAGAGATGTAGTGGAAACTCTTGCTAGTTTCCATCTATTTAGTTGTTTGGAAAAAAAGTATGTTAAGAAACTTTGTAGTGCCTACCACCAAAATGGAAACTAGTTCCCATTTTAGTTTTTATCCAAATAGATGGAAAGTCATGGAAAATAATTGTTAACAATTATTACCCAATTATTTAATAATATTTACTTCTTCAATATCAAACACCCACTTTTAAACCTATATGCAAATTACTTTCTTATTATGGTATGTAATAATTAATCATAAGTTTCTACTTTCCAACAAATAAACATCATTTGTGATTAGAAGGTTTCCATGCCTCGAATAGCAAAATTCCGCAATATCTGAAAACAAAGAATATTTGTGATTAGAAAGTCACTTTTCTAAACTTCCTTATAGTTTCTAGAAATCAAAAGAAACTTTCATAGTTTCCAAAACTTTACATTTGCCAAAGATGCCCTAAAAGGGAGTTTGTGATTAGAAACCATAATGAACAAAGCCCTACTCTTTCAAGCTCATAATCAATGAACCAATATTGCATGTTCTATTGGCCAAATTTGGACGATTGATGGGAAAAATCGTGATCAAATTTCCAAGTCTATGTATGGGATTGTTTAAAATCGGACTTGGTAATTTTGGAGTTATTATAGCATTTAAACTTTCTTAATTTGTAAAAGGTAATTTTGGCAAGCCTCTTATCTGAAAAAATGAAAAGTATATTGGCAAACCTCTTCTCCAGATAATGGAATAAAAGGAAGGTTTTCTTGTAAAAGTCTCTATATAACATCTATTTATCCATGAGAAGTACTAAACTTTTTCGAACTTCAAGTAAGACTTGCAGTAAAAGAACTTTGATTAAATGTATATCTTCTCAACACACATAAGGTTCAAAGAAACAGAACCATAGAAACCATTCAGAATGCAAATGATTCTATTTAATCATGTTAATCAACGGATTTTTTTTTCATATATAAGATGAGAAGATCATTCTATAGGTATCCTCTCTGCTTTGTTGCTAAGCAGACCCTTTAAGCCACTTGTTGTGCATCAGTCAAAATCACCCTCTCGTTTTTTTATAAGACAGTTCAGGACTAGACTGAAGTGATCAACGGATTATATAATTCTGGATATCGGAGAATTCTAAGTAGGCTGAAAATGGATTGGGTGTGAGCATTACCCATATCAATATCCACCTACAGAATGGAAATTGGCTACAGGTATGAAACTAGTACGCATATTTAGTTTAATGAACAGACAAATATCAGCAAAATACATATTTCTCTTAAATGTCTTGGCTGAAAGTGAAGTCCCAACAATATAGAATGCATTAGTGTGAATAGTCATCAGACACATATTATGAAGTAAGGTAGTGCAACACCTGATTTCTGTGATCGCAAGGAAACAATGTTTCATATGTTGTACTAAATAATAAATATACTGACTATTGCTACATATGATTTACAGTAATAAATGTAATTGATCATTATCTGAATCCACATGTCAATTTCTAGATTTGTATCTAGATTTTCAAGATGTGTACCCAACTCTAGTCCTAAGATGCCTTTGTATTCCCGTGTCTAGTAATTTCAATTAATTACAGATAAGCAAAGAATCAGATTGGATAACATCCAGTTCATCTTCAACCCTGTTCTTAAGATTCATGGCCCTGCATGTTCATTCAGGGAAGCTACTTTACTGTGACTATAACCTTAAGAATATTATTTGCAGTTTAAACCTTTATTTTCCTCATGGCATGAGTTAGATTGCTAGTATGTATTGTGTATCGCAGTCTTCCTTGGAGACCTTCCTCAAACTAAGAATATGTGGTCAACAAAAAAACCGATTGTATACTGTCCAAAATGGTGAGCCATGCAGTGACCATGATCTCCATGTTGTGGAACAAAAATCAGGTGTTTTAGAGATTACTAATCTAGTTGCACAGGTATGATAACATGACACGAAAAGGACAAGGCGACATGGGCGGGGCATGTATTTTGGCATGCCATAGTGTACATTGGAGTGTCTATATCGTGTCCGGTGTATGTCCAACACGATGTGACACAGGCACTGCACCCATTTTTTTAGTGTTCATGTTTCCTGGTTTCTAACCCAAGGACCGAGTTGTCTCATTTATTCTGTTGTTCTAGGAGAGCATTAAAATGGGATCGACTAAATCCATGGATCATAAATCCCAAACCACACTGTTTTTTTATCCACGAATATGTAGGTCATGATACAAACTATTGATCAACATCTCAATAACCCGTTGATTTTTATGGTTACGTGCAGTTTTTGGATTGTAGTCATGTCCACAACTGAGTACCTTGTGTGTGTGTCAAAGTACAAATACCAGGTAACTGCATGTTCATCCACGTGAAGAAACCAATTAACTGTGAGTACTGATATTTTCCATAAATGTGTATAACTGTGTTATACTTGAACGTAGAAACAACCAAACCAATCAAGAACACAGTTTTAATTTATGATTAGTCATCAAAAGGGAGAGAAGAAGAAAACTAATCCTCATCGCCTCATCGTGCCGTCATAATAATGTGTCTTTTCCCTACCAAGTAGAATGGGGTCAGTTGGAAACTGAATGGCGACATGACATCAACCGTTTATATTGGTTTCAAATCCCTAACCAAGCTAATTATAGATAATGAATGGCCTTGTCGAAAAAACAAAGGCTAGTTGGCAGTTCGCAGGTCAGTAGACTTAACTCTTTGGTCATGCAGTATAAGCTCATTCTTTGGTCATGCAGTAGAAGTTAATGCAGCCGGAGAACAACAATATTCCTTCAAAATATGATTCCTAAACAAAAAAAAAATTTCAAGATCGTATTGTGTTTAATAAAACAAATTGTCTAGAAGTTGAATCTAGTGATTCTAAATGCACTTAAATATTTTCACCGTTTTTACTCGAAAGACCAATTAACTGTGAGTACTGATATTTTCCATAAATGTGTATAACCGCTTTTGAACGTAGAACAACCTAACCAATCAAGAACACAGTTTTAATTTATGATTAGCCATCAAAAGGGAGAGAAGAAGAAAACTAATCCTCATCGCCTCGTCGACGCCGTCATAATAATGTCTTTTCCCTTCCAATTAGAATGAGGTCAGTTGGAAACTGAATGGCAACATGACATCAACCGTTTATATTGGTTTCAAATCCCTAACCAAGGTAATTATTGTCAATGAATGGCCTTGTCAAAATAACAAAGGCTAGTTGGCAGTTAGCAGGTCAGTAGACCTAACTCTTTGGTCATGCAGTAGAAGTTAATGCAGCCGGAGAACAACAATATCCCTTCAAAATATGATTCCTAAACCAAAAAAAAAATTCAAAATCGGTGTTTAATAAAACATAACGTCTTGAAGTTGAATCTAGTGATTCTAAATGCACTTAAATATTTTCACCATTTTTACTCAAAAGATCAATCATGGCAGTGAAAGTGCGCACCTTTTGATGCTTTATTCACGAAGACCTTTAAATGCAGGGAGCTGTGGATTAGCCAATATTGACAAGTAAAATTGCAGCCAATAACTACCATTGATGCATATCCACAGAAACCTTTAATGAGAAGCTACGAGTTCAACAAATCTCGATCAAATCTTCCAGGCTACAACAATCAAGCCTTTCTACGGGTTCAACAAACCCTTGGTTGGTCAAAAAAGTTGGATGTCAGAAGCATGTATCGATTATAGATAAGACACCGGCCAAACAGTTCTATTTTGTAATTTCGCCCTTCCTATGGGTATCAAGCACTTTCGGAGAGTTTTGGTGGTTTTGAATAGGTGGGTATCAGTAGTTTCAGCAATTTGGTATCAGTAACAGGAAAACCTTTATTAAAAATACATTCCATATATTCACAACGATACCATCTTTTTTCTTTGCGTCCACTTGACTATCATGAACGTGCTAAGTACTTGCACTAATATACCCTGCTTAGTCAACTGTCATATTTAACGCAATGTTCGCAGTATCGGTATCGGACCATTCCTATGAGTATCGAGATCGGCGGTATTGACAGTATCGACAGTTTTGGATCGGAGTACCGGATTTTTGGTATAGGAAAACAAATAATTATTAATAAATTATTAACATTTTAGAAAATATATTTTAGAGTTAATTGCATTAACTACCCCTATGTTATTACATGGACCACCCATGCTTTGAAACTAATTACACGGACCCCTCTAATAGTTTTTATTTTTATAGAAACTAATAACACTGACCGCCCTATGGTTAATAAAATTTATAAAGGACGAGGGTGGTCAGTGTAATTATTTTCGGAATAGATGTAGTTCCTGTAATACTCATGAAACGTGGGGGGTTAGTATAATTAACCCTATATTTTATACATTTAGGTATAATTTTAAATTTTTATTGTTGTTTCTTAGCAGTTTTCAAATTGAATAAAATAGTAACCCTTGCTGATTGGTTTACATGCATAGATAAATTTTCTTTTTTTCCATGCTTTTACCACCTTAGTATGTTGTTACACCCTTACTGATTGGTCTTTTTCGTTCAATTTTCTTTACTGAATTGACCAAAAAAGATACCCCAATGTTAGTATCAATCAATATCAGATATCGGTCATATCGGATCGGGACATGTCAAACCGTATCAGTATCGGCCATATCAGATCGGTAACGGCCGATACTGCAAACTATGATTTAACGATAGACATAGGCCTGATTTAGGATAGCTTCAGCTTTTCATGAATAAGTAGCCACCGAGCGCCCAAACTGAGCTAGCTTCTCATAAAAATTCTAATAAGTCGTTGAACCATCTAGCTTTTGGGACCATTGTAGTCAAAGGCGCAGCAGCTGCGCCTCATACCTCACTAAGCGAGGCGCCTTTCTGCGAGCGCACCCAAGGCGCGTCTTTCAGCAAAGTGCAACCAGGAAAAGGCACGCCTAGGACGCTATATATATATATATATATATATATATATATATATATATATATAACTTTGAGGTATAAAATAATCCTTATCTCATACAAGTGAGAGGGAGAGTCCTTTCCACAATTTCCAAAGTTGGTTAGAGTTGAAATAGAAAATTTAAATTTTAATAAAAACGTGATAGTGAGAATACAAACTCTTGTTAGTTTTGTTGATTGCTACAGCTATTACTACTCTGTCAGTTCATTTTGTTATGTTTTAAGTTTTAACATGTTTTTGTTGGTTTTAATATGTTATTTGGTTTTATTTCTTACATTACTAATTTATTTATGTATTTTTTATTTTTTATTATTATTTTGCCTCGCTTTGCTTAGGTGCACGCCTTAAGTGAGTCTTGTCCCTCGGACGATATAGATCATTTGTGCCTCGAGTGCGTTTTGCGCCTTTGACTGCCTTGTTTGGGACTACTTTTCAAAAAAAAGAAATGCAGAATCAGCCAAGATGAGCAATCCCACAACCAATGGCGGATCTACTGGTTGGTTGGGGTGGGCTCCAGCCCACCGCAGCCAACCAGTTCTTTTGCATTTTGTTCTTTTGCATTTCCATTTTGTTCTTTGTATTTTCAGTTCTTAAATGTTGACACTTTTCTGTTGTTTGTGCCGTGTCGTCACGGAATAGTTATGCACTTTTTGATTTTGGGTTAACCTGGAAATGTCTTGTACAATTTAGGTCACTAGTGTAAACGATTAAATTTAAGATGACATTAGCCATGAAAGATAGTGGCTAGTCCTAAATTTGTAGGCTTTTTATTTTTTTTCATTTTTTTTTGAGAAAACCAACTTTTTTGTCGTTATATTTTTTAGACTATTTTAAGTTCAGTCCGGGGTAAACTAAAATTCTGGCTCCGCCCTTGCCCACAACATGCAGACTATCATACCCATAAAAAAAATATACATATATGTTGGTGTTTTTGCTTGTTGTTGTTGGTGTTTTGCTTTAGAAACTAGAAAGATAGTCCCACATTGGAAAAACCAAATGGATGGTATCTTTATATAAAGCTTTGCTTGTGTTGAGAGATCACATGAAGTGTGGAGAGGCACATTGGTGCCATGTGGGGACATTTTTCTAGTAGAAAGAATGCTAAACCAACAAAGAAACATTAATGCTTATTGTCATGCTCATGGGATAATTCTCTTATAGAGCTAAACCCCGAAGGGGCTTAGCGACTCAAACTCGGACTCGGGCTCGGACTCGGACTCGGGCTCAAGGGTGCAAAGTGGCGCTTTGTTGGCGCACTTTGCACTTAGCATGTCAGCATTGGCGCAAGGCGCCTTGTGCACAGTTGATGCGCTCGTGCGCTCGTCTCTGCGCGAGTTGCATGCGCAGGGGCCGCGCAGGTGCACGCACAGGAGCTGCATTGGGGCCGCGCAGGTGCACGCACAGGAGCTGCAGCGCAGCTGCGCGCTTGCGGTGCTGCACTGCGCGCCTGCGTGCTTGCGGTGCTACGCTGCGCGCCTGTGTGTTTGATGTGCTGCGCTGCGCGCCTGCGCACTTGTGGTGCTGCTACGCAGTTGCTCGTGGGCTGACGGGCTAAAGGGAGCAGGCGGCTAATGATGTAGCTGATTGGAAGATTTGAGCGGTTATGGAAAGATTGAGTTAATTGATCATATCCGATTTTTGTGGGATTTGAATTTAATTCATTCAAATCTCTCCATTATTCGCTCCTATCTTTTCGCAATCAGTTACGGCCAGGATTAGGATTAGGATTTCTGCCATTCTCTATAAATACTTTCTTTGTGCCTTCATTAAGGACTTACGCTAAAATAAAGAGACGAAGAGAGTTGTGCCGCCGCTGCCATTGGAGTTCTTTGAGTTCGTAAAAGGAGGTGACAGTGAGCGTTCCAGAAGTTCTTTCGAACTTGCTGGTTCCTGGGAGCAGATCGCAATAGAGCGAATCTTGCTTTGAGCAACGGTGAACTTTATTACCCCAGCAAAGTCGTTGCATCAACTCCGGTTGAGAACGATATTCATCTTCGTTGCATCAACTCCGGTTGAGAACGAATATTCATCTTCGTTGCATCAACTTCGGTTGAGAACAAGTTTTCATCTCCCTCTTAGGAGAACGAAATTCTCTTTGAAAGTAAGAGATCGAAATTTCCATCTAACGATCTGTTTTGGGAATAATAATCTCAAAACAAGATTCAGATCTGATGGAGAACAACCGTGCACAATTTTTCGATACAAGTTTTAAACTTGAAAAGTTTGATGGAGAGCATTTCAACGTCTAGAAGAGAAAGGTCAACCTTAATCTTCAACTCATGAGCGTCGACTGTGTGTTGACAGATCCTGAGCCTTTGATTCCAGAGGTGAAAATGCTCGATTGCAGTCAAAGTGGAGACAGGATAACCTCTGCAAGTTGTTGATCCATAACTCAATGGAGGACTCTCTGGCGGAGTCATACAGCAAGACGGTCAATGCAAAGGACGTCTGGGAGTCTGTAGAGAATCTCTACAAGACAGATGAGAACAGAAACAAGATCCACGTGACCGAAAAGGTCTGGAGGATGCGGTTTGAGGACGAAAAAATCATGTTGCCTCAAGTCAAGGAGTTCCTCAAGTTACGTCAAAAGCTGGCAGATGACGACATGCCCTTGGTCGATGCTTTTGTCGTCGGGGGTATTGTCGCCAAGCTCCCACCTGGGTGGAGCAACTTCATCGCGGACATGTACCGCAAGAAGATGGCAGTGAATCTAGAACGCCTCTTGCACTGGATACATATTGAAGACGAGTTGAGGGCTCAATTCAAAGTGGACACCTTGTCCAAACAGATGGCTAAGGCGAACATAGTGCAAGTAGAAAATTCCAAAGGAAAGCAGAAGGCTCCCTACCAAAAGAAGAAAGACGTTCACCATCTGAAGGTGAAGTCGGCTCAGTTCAAGCCCAAGTCCAAAGATCCTGGAACTTGTTTCAATTGTGGCAAGAAAGGCCACTAGAAGAGGCACTGCAAAGAAAAACCAAAACAAAAGGAGTAAGATGAGGCTAACTTCGTTGCTATGATTGCGCAAGTTGACTCAGCTGGGATTGACACGGACTGGTGGATAGACACTGGGGCCTCGTGTCATGTTTGTTCAAAGAATGAATGGTTCACCACGTACCAACCTATTTCTGAGAAGGTTATGGTGGCGAACCAGACACAAGCTGAAGTACTCAGGATCGGGACGGTGGTATTGCAACTGACTTCGGGAAAGTCGCTGACGCTTCAGAATATGAAGCACGTACCTGCTATAGCTAAGAACCTTGTATTGAGAGATCACATGAAGTGTGGAGAGGCACATGGGTGCCATGTGGAGGGCATTTTTCTAGTGAAAAGAAGGCTAACCAACAAAGAGGCATTAATACTTTTTGTCATGCTCATGGGATAATTCCCTTATGGAGCTAAGTCCCGAAGGGGCTTAGTGACTCGGACTCAGACTCGGACTCAGGCTCAAGGGCGCAAAGTGGCTCTTTGTTGGCGCACTTCGCACTTAGCACGTCAGCATCGACGCAAGGCGCCTCGTGCGCAGTTAATGCGCTCGTGCGCTCGTCTCTGCGCGAGTCGCATGCGCAGGTGCATGCGCAGAGGCCACGCAGGTGCACGGACAGGAGCTGCGCTAGGGCCACGCAGGTGCACGCACAGGAGCTGCAGCACAGTTGTGCGCTTGCGGTGCTGCACTGCGCGCCTGCGTGCTTGCGGCGTTGTTGCGTTGTGCACCTGCGCGCTTGTTATGCTGCACTGCGCGCCTGCGCACTTGTGGTGCTGCTACGTGGTTGATCGCGAGCTAAAGGTAGCAGGCGACTAATGATGTGGCTGATTGGATGATTTGAGCAGTTATGGAAAGATTGAGTTAATTGATCAGATCTAATTTTTGTGGGATTTGAATTTAATTCATTTAAATCTTTCCATTATTCGCTCCTATCTTTTCACAATCAGTTACAGCCAGGATTAGAATTAGGGTTTCGGCCCTTCTCTATAAATACTTTCT
This sequence comes from Iris pallida, assembly GCA_029216955.1. Taxonomy (NCBI): domain Eukaryota; kingdom Viridiplantae; phylum Streptophyta; class Magnoliopsida; order Asparagales; family Iridaceae; genus Iris; species Iris pallida. Next base: position 3,730,775 of record JANAVB010022397.1, on the reverse strand, counting down.
TCGTGCCTTCATTAAGGACTTACACTAAAATAAAGAGACGAATAGAGTTGTGCAGTCGTTGTCATTGGAGTTCTTCGAGTTCGTGAAAGGAGGTGACAGCGAGCGTTCCAAAAGTTCTTTCGAACTTGCCGGTTCCTTGGAGCATATCGCAATAGGGTGAATCTTGCTTTGAGCAACGGTGATCTTTATCACCCCAGCAAAGTCGTTGCATCAACTCCGGTTGAGAACGAATATTCATCTTCGTTGCATCAACTCCGGTTGGGAACGAATATTCATCTTCGTTGCATCAACTTCGGTTGAGAACGAGTTTTCATCGCTCTCTTAGGAGAACGAATTTTTCGTCTCTCTGGAAGTAAGAGATCGAGATTTCCATCTAACGATCTGTTTCTGGAATAACAATATATGCTTGCATCTATCTCTCCTTCCTACGTCATCGCCACATTTGTCCTTCCTCCCCTGTCACCATCGTCGTCCGCTTGACCCAACGCTCTACCACTCGTGCCGCATCTCCCACGCCACAAGCCCTCCGCACCGCTGCAGCATCCATGTCTGTAATAGACGATGGGGGCACCGGCGCGGGAGGGGCTGCGTCGATATCATGGTCAAGGGGCCATAAATATCCTTTCAAATATGCCGATGCCGTCGTGATATTGAAGTGCAAAAAAAGAAACCATGGCAGTCTAGTTTCCATTTGATTCTCTTTGATAAATGAACATAAATATTACATTACTAAACAAACAAGTAAAGTGATGCTGACAGTAGTAGAATTGATCACAACATCAACATAAATATTCCACTACTAATCCAAAAAAAAACAGTGATGGAAACAGTACTTATTGAAACGATCATCATAAACCCTAGAAATCGAAGTAAAACCCTAAAAAAATAACCAAAATCGAAAAGAAATTATACCGCATCCGGTCTCACCGACGATGAGGGTGACCCTGTTCACCTGGATCTTCTCCACGATCTTCTCCCGCAGCGCCATTACCGGAAGAGGAGGGCGCGAAGAAGCATGCGAGGACTCGGACTCGGACACGGACACGGACACGGCGGACAAAGCGTCGTCGTCTTCCTTCGCCATTTCTAGGAGGGGTATGGTGGGAAAGAGTCTATTCTCAATTTCTCTCTCCTCTTCTCTTCCTCTGCTGCTCCTGTTGCTGCTTCTCTCTCTCCACGATGAGCACTCAATTATTCCGTTCCCGCTTTTCTTTTGTAGGAGGCGGTGTGGTGACTCGCGGAGGAGTTTTATGTCTACCGTGCGCCGCCTTGGGATGACTTGCCATAACTACTTCGTTTAATATATACACGTGCCGTGCACCTATTTCATAAACCTTACTTTCTAATTATATAGTAGGATTGATTTTTGTATCCAACTTGCCACTTAATTGATACTAAATATTATTACTGTAACTGTATAAGTGATTTTGGTACAAAATCAAATTTTATTTCCTTTGATTTCTACCATACACACACAAAAAATTTATCAGTTCTGTTATTTGTCACCCAAAAGTAAAAATTTGAGGTAATGTCATCTTTCATTATGTAACATCCGATATGGCAGTTGAAGTAGCAAATTTTAACCCAAAAATTAATCACCCAATTTTTATTATTTTAAATTTTAGGGATATTTTAGCAAATGTCTCCATTTAAAATATAGAAATTAGCATATACCCCAACTTTTTTAAAAAACTAACAAATATTCTTATTCCTTTGTAAATTAGCAAATATTTTGGTTAAATAGTGGGGGTATATCTTAAAATTTTATTTGTTCCATATAAAGGAATGGAAATATTTGCTAATTTTTTTTAAGTGGGAGTATATGCTAGTTTCAATATTTTTAATGGCAACATTTGCGAAAATATTCCATAAGTTTAGTGTTAGTTTTAATGTTAATGTCAATTTTAGTATTAATATTAATTATAGTGTTAATTTAGATTGTAATGTTAAATTTTGTTACGTCAGATGTCACACAATGGAAGATAGTATCATCCAAAGTTTTGTTTGTGACAAGTAGCATTTTTTTAAATTTATATTTTTCTTAAATAGCATATTTTGTCACTAACCGAAAAAAAGTTACTTATCCATCTCTACTAATATAATGGGGCTTCAAAACGGCTCAAGATTGAGCTATCTAAGTCGCGTGTATTTTATCAACCATTTCATTTAAAAAAAAAAAACTAAAAAATAAGTCCCGTAACCGTAGTTATTTTCTCACGTAGTTTAAAATAAAATTAAAACCTAAAATTCTCCTAACTGTATGAATATGTATAAATACTAAAATATTTAAAATTTAAAGTATATTTAAACTAACTACATGATATTATAACTAAACATATCCAAAAGGTTTAAAAATATAATTATACTAAATCATAACTAAAAAATATTCAAATTATATTTAAAATATTCTAACATAATTTAAATTCTAATATTTTGTCACGACCCGGTCCCCAAATACTTGGGTCGAATCGGATCATGCCCAGCCTGCACCGTTGATGAGACGGCGGCAGTAAGCTGTAATCCATATTGCAGGTAAATCAACAACAAGTTTGAATTTAAAAGTTGCCACAACATTTATTCGATAATAAACTTGTCCAGTACAAAAGTTTAAAAGATCCAAAAACTGAAATAAGACTAGCTAACACCAACAGCATCTAAGGAGACGCCGATCCATCGTCGTCAGGTAGTACCGCCGGGTACCGAACAGGATTGTTGAACATTAGCTCTGTGCCACCAGATACTCTAGAAAGATCAACCTCAGAGTAACCTAAAATGTTGTTCTCCAGTCAGGAGTGAGCAAAGTACAGTTCATGCAAATTTTAACAATTAAAAATGACAATTTATAACATGCATTTTTAAACAGTTTGAAAATGAACAATTTTGAAATAGTACAGTACAGTGATATGAATAGGTAAAGAATATGACCGGTTTGGGTACATTTGTATCCTAGCGATACGGTATGGCTTGTCCCCGTGTGAAGAGGGGAAAGCTAACACATTCATTATCCTAAGTTTGGATTTGGTCATATCCAGTACACTATTCCCCCAGTCCCCAACAATACGATCAATGCTCCCGAAGGAGTTCGTGTAAACAGTGGTTTAAACTTGCAATGAAACAATTGTGAAAATAATTGTAAAATCTACATAAAATGTACTTGCCTTAAACTTCAGTTGGACGAGATTGGTACTTCGGGATTCGAAAGGTCACACTCTTCCTTGAAATCCTACATTCCGGGGAACTTGTTTCAGAAACAAACTCTAAAGTATCTAGTTACAATCTCTATTGGTCTTTCCTAGTCAATTTTAGTTATCACTAGCTAACACAACATCACAACGTTTACTAATGAGTTTGAATTTAGAAATTCAATTTATTTAGGTTTTTCGGGAAAAACTTGTAATTATCAAATTAATATAAAACTTGGTATTTTATCTACTTATTGGACAAACTTGTTAAAATACATAAAATATTTTCTTTAAGATGAGAAATTCATATATTATTAATTAATAATAATTTAACGGTTAATCCTACGCTTTCCACATTCCCAGAAAATAAAATAAAAATTACTTCCTACTTATTACAAGACTTAAATCATAGAAACTGGGCTTATGCCCTTACAATATTTAATTACATAAATTGAAATAAGAAAAAGACAGGTTAGTCCGAAAATTACCTACAATTTAACAAAAAACTAATAAATTTCAAAAATAATATTTAAAGAAAATCATAGTCTCAGACTTTGGTCCAAACTTCATTTTCAACTACTCTGCCTCAACGTCCGGTCTAACCGGTGCGTTTGCATTTCGTTGGGGCCCAGTAACCAATTATGGTTGTCGCCCAAAATACCAAAATCATTTTAAATTCATTTTATTAAATTTCCCGAAAATTTCGGCAGCATTCCCTCTGTTTTCGGTCAACCCAAGAACTGGGAAATGCTCCGGTTTTACCTGCAAAAATATTCCCAAAACCCGAATTTTATATAAACAACCATATAATATATTTTTTTCTCCAAGCCAACCATCACTCCCGAAATAGTAACGTAATGGCCCGAAAACCCGAAATTCATAACAGAACCCAAAATCCTACTAAAACTTCCATCACACAGAACCAGAATACAGTTATATATGAATATATATATAAATTCCGAATTATCCTGCGAATTCTCAGAAAACTCGAGGATATCCAAACACAGAATTTCTTCCTAAAAATTCTCGGAAAATCCAAAAATATTAGAAAATTCCCACAGAACCATCAGCACCAAAATAACCATCAACATAACCAACAGAAATCCAAAACTACCATTTCCGAAGAAACTTCGGAATCGAAAATGACAACGTAACTGTTACGTTGTCGAAATCCCGAATTCCCGAGGAATTCGGTTGGACCAGTTCATCATGGACAGTAAAGAAAATAATTGAGTCAGAGTGTACCGACAACGGAAAACCCGAACTGGATCTCGGAACTGGAACGGTCAGCACCGAGAAACGGACGAGACGTCACCGGGAAGCGGACAGGGCAGTCACCGCGACGAACGCCGACGAACTCGGACGGCCAGGGGCCGCGCGGGTCAGACGATCGGCGGAGGCGGCGGTTCGCCGGCGGGTGGGCGCGGATCGGCCGCGGGGTTCGGCGCCGGAGTCGGGTGGAGCGCCAGCGGTCGGCGGGCCGGGATCGGGTCGGGCGCCATAAAGGGGTTTTGTAGAGAAAGAAGAGGAGAATGGAGTTGGTGATGAGGAAAATAGAAAAGGGGTTTATATAGGGGAAAGAGTGACCGGGGGTTACCGTAGGGGAAGATGAAGGGCCTCCATGGCCATCAACTCTGGCGGCCGGGGAGCCGAGGGGCCATCGGTTTGAGAACCAAACGGTTCTCTACGGTTGGGAAGGAGAAAAGCTTCAGAGCTTTTAAAGCTCTTCAAGCCAAAGGAAACTTTCTTCCTAACAATGTTCTGTACACTAGCTGATGCTAGTAAAGACATTGGGTTTGAGAACAATTGGGTTGGAACAATTGGTTTAAATAAACTTAGCTATAAGGAACAATTGGACTTGGGCTTTGGAAACATTATGAGTAACGCTTACTCATGGACTTCTAATCTAATGGCTAAGGTTTTGTAAAATAATAGGTTATAAAAATTCTTGTTGGGCTGTTAAGGATCAAGGCCCAGTCAATTAATGGTCTATTGGAAAATAGGTTTTGAGCTCTAATATTATAGGTAATTAAAAGGATTTTGGCCTACATAAATTTATTTAAAAATATAATCAATATTTATTTTGAAATACTTTAAGTTACATTTGGTCTTTAGGAACAGGTCTGGCCAATCAAAGAAAAATCCATATTAATTTTGGATAATAATTTAACTAAAGATAACATTAATATTAAACTAACACTTTCACAATTAATAAAATTTTGTTTTATCGAAAAAAAAATCTATTTAAGCACAATAAAATAACGAGAAATAATTCCTAAATATTTGCGGAAAAATTACGGGTTTCACAACCTTCCCTCCTTAGAAAATTTCGTCCTCGAAATTTAAAGAATTAGGTATGACAGGATTTCCACAATTCAAGCAGGCACGCGTATGGTGCTCATAACTCAGGTTCAAACAATAAGAATTTCCAAAGTAGTCGTGAACGAGACAATTTAGGGACAAATTTATGATATGCAGAAAGATACATAAGCGAACCAAAGTACACGAGGTTGATCAGACCATCATGCACCGGCTCTGATTAGACAATATATTAGTGGGTGCACCCAATAAAATACTGTCGTGATCAAGCTTGAAAAAGAAATAGCTTGCAAAACTAGGCTAACTAGCAGCGTATGTCAAGTGCAAAATGAAAAGATAAAGATTTGAAGAAAATAGGAATTAAGATGGCTCAAATTTTCTGATCTTCTTCTCACCTCTGACTGCGCTTGCTACTGGTTTCTCTGGCACTGTAAGGCTTGATCTACTCTCCAGCTCTGAATTGTCCAAAATATTACTTCAGATTCAAGATGCGATTTCTGAACTGTGGATGACGTTGTGCACACCCTCAATGATTAGCTGGTAAAGCTAACCGGTATACTACTTCTCCAACTTGTCTCAAAACTTCAAATGGCCCGATGTACCTGACTTAACTTTCCTGCTCTGCCAAAATTGATCGTTCCTCTGGTAGGAGAAATCTTCACAAAGATGCTATCTCCTTCTTCAAACTCCAGTAGTCGACGATGCTAACTTGATAGTTGTTGTAAGGAAACTCCAATTGTAAATGGTCTTCTCCAAAGCTCTACAAATTCCAAGACGCAAGATCCTCGGCATGTCTTCAAGCGTCTGGATTGACCTCACTGATTGTCCGTCGGTTTATATTCCATAATTCCAGCAAGTGTGCCTCTCGTACCATGCTGCCAACTTCTCAGTGAATAAACCATACTTAAAAATGAGTTGATCCACAATAATCCAATTGGTATCCTTCCCTCCTTGGGAACAAAGTAATCCTGACACAAAGTCCATCGTTATGCTCCTACTTCCTTAGTCGACTTGTCCAGCAGCTGGTAATGTCCTTCTCCATTCAATTACACCAATTAATGGTACGCATATCCCGATACATGAAATATTGCGACTGGTGCACTTCTTTCATCAGCTCGTTCCTCCATTAGCTAGATAGTACGCAGAGCCTCGTACCATTCTTCAGAGCTCCATCGCTGGTGACTGAGAAACCCTCAAGTGTTCCCACCAACACTTGATCCTTCAGTTTGCAAAGTACCTCGTCTTGAAACTGAGTCTCCTCGACTTTGTCCATCGGAGTCGAACTCACTTGCAACTTCGTCAGTACTGAATCAGCATCCAGCTCCATCCTTCTATCTCCAGGCAGTATGATCTCCAGTCCAAGCTTTTTGATGTCTTGGTGCCGCTTCTTGGTCAAACCATCGATATCAGCTTCAATCGTCTTCGTTTACCCAATATTCCGCTCTTTCTGAGTAGAAATATATTTCAGACTTTTATAGTCCGTATATAATTTTACTCCCTTTCCATAATAATTCCATAGCCTTAAAGCAAGGATACTTACAACAAGTTCCGAATTATGTATGGGATAGTTCTTCTCATGAGTCCGTAATTGCCTAGATATGTAGACAATTATTTTCCCATGTTGTTGAAGAATACAACCCAGTCTTTTTCCTGAGACATCTCTGTAGATGGTGAAACCACCGGATCCTGCGGGTAGCGCAAGGATTGGTAAGCTTCTTCTACAGCTTCTTAAATGCGTCCAGACAAACTCTTCATTCTTTCGAGTCAGCTTCATCATCGACTCAGCAATCTTGGCGAATTCCTACACAGATTCCAGTAGTATTCCATCAAGTCCAAGAAACCATTGAACTTAGATATACGACTTCTCCACAGCGGCTATCTATCTAGAGTCTATCAAATTTTCTTCTCTTGTGACATTATGGCAAAAACCACATTGTCTAAGAAAATTCATGTTTTGATAGCTTACCAAAAACTTCTTCAAAGTTCCTAGAAATTTCTCAGATGCTCTTCATGTTCTTCTTCAGTCCTTGAGTATATCAGATTTTTGTTATCTAAAGAAAAGACAACAAACTGATTCAATTACTCATAAAAAGACTCTGTTCATGAGATTCATGAACACAACATGAGTATTCATCATTCCAAGAGACATGATCCAAAAATTCAACTACCAGTATTTGGTGTTGAATGTCGTCTTGAGAATGTACTCCTTCATGATCTTAATCTGATGGTAGTCAGTTCTTAAGTTAATCTCCGAAAACCCTTAAGTTCACTCAACTTGGATAGATCATCAGTTAAAAAAAAAAAATAATAATTCTTCAGTGCCCTGATAGTCTACTCTCATCCATATTGTTTTCCAAATAATGCGTCTTATATGAAACCCAACACCTTTAGTCCATTGATCTAATCCTTTATTTCCTTGGCTTCCTTCAGGTCAATTCTATAGTATCACTTAGTCATAGGGAAGGAGCTAGGTACTAGGTTAATGGAATATTTCTATGCATAGGGTAATCCAGAAACTATTAGGAAAAACTTCTATCATGAAGATGTAACTAAGATTTTATTCATATAAGAGAATTACAACAAAACTCTCATAATTGATCTAGGGACATCTTGTTACAGCTTCTTAATAGATAATACTACTCAGCAGTCCTAAGTACTATTCTTCATGGTTCTGGTTCTTGCTTGGGCATCTCCATTTTCTTCCTCTTCTAAGATCCTTGATTCTGCTTCATCCCTTCCTACGGTCTGTTGGATAGAGTCCTGAGGTTGTGGCATAATAGACGCTCCGATACGATGATAAGATAAGAGGCAGTCCTTAACTTGATGTTCAGCAGATCCACACACCAAACATTGCCTTAATCTCTTGCGACAAATGTTGGCTTGGTGACCAGGTCTCTTACAGTAGGCACAAGCCAAAAGCTTCTTGCAATATGGTTGTCGGACAGGGCCCAAATATCTTCTATTCTCATGGGTATCCCTCGTAAGACGAGGTTCCGCTCCAACTTGGTTTAAAATGGCTAAGGTTGCGTCGTTGATATTCTTCATGACTTCTCTCGAGATATCCATCTGTTCAGCTTGAATCTTCTGATACTCTAGGATTTCTTGAAATAGAGCAACCATCTGAGAGGTGTTCTCTCGTACTGGTGAAGCAACATGAGTGGGTACTTCCTCAAAGAAAAGTAACCCAGTTAAAGGAGAGGTAGGATTTGCCAGTGTGGGGAAAACTTCACTGGATGATTGGTGAGGATGATCAATCAGCTGGTTGGGTGAAAAGCTCTGACTTGACTGAAGAGGCGGGGTTCGATCCGGAGATGATACCACATCGCCAGCAGAGTTGGTTTTGTCAGTGGTCATTCTCTGGAAGGTTTAGGATGCAAGCATAAGCAAGGTAACCTACCAGTCTATAATAAAAATATTTATCATATATAAATCGGTCCTATGTTGTGGAAATTTTGATGTTCTAGTGTTCCTAATTGTTTCTAGTTTTCCTAAATTGTTGATTTAGTTGACCTGCATGGGCCACCACTAAAAACATGTCACGATCCGGTCCCCAAATACTTGGGTCGAATCGGATCATGCCCAGCCTGCACCGTTGATGAGACGGCGGCAGTAAGCTGTAATCCATATTGCAGGTAAATCAACAACAAGTTTGAATTTAAAAGTTGCCACAACATTTATTCGATAATAAACTTGTCCAGTACAAAAGTTTAAAAGATCCAAAAACTGAAATAAGACTAGCTAACACCAACAGCATCTAAGGAGACGCCGATCCATCGTCGTCAGGTAGTACCGCCGGGTACCGAACAGGATTGTTGAACATTAGCTCTGTGCCACCAGATACTCTAGAAAGATCAACCTCAGAGTAACCTAAAATGTTGTTCTCCAGTCAGGAGTGAGCAAAGTACAGTTCATGCAAATTTTAACAATTAAAAATGACAATTTATAACATGCATTTTTAAACAGTTTGAAAATGAACAATTTTGAAATAGTACAGTACAGTGATATGAATAGGTAAAGAATATGACCGGTTTGGGTACATTTGTATCCTAGCGATACGGTATGGCTTGTCCCCGTGTGAAGAGGGGAAAGCTAACACATTCATTATCCTAAGTTTGGATTTGGTCATATCCAGTACACTATTCCCCCAGTCCCCAACAATACGATCAATGCTCCCGAAGGAGTTCGTGTAAACAGTGGTTTAAACTTGCAATGAAACAATTGTGAAAATAATTGTAAAATCTACATAAAATGTACTTGCCTTAAACTTCAGTTGGACGAGATTGGTACTTCGGGATTCGAAAGGTCACACTCTTCCTTGAAATCCTACATTCCGGGGAACTTGTTTCAGAAACAAACTCTAAAGTATCTAGTTACAATCTCTATTGGTCTTTCCTAGTCAATTTTAGTTATCACTAGCTAACACAACATCACAACGTTTACTAATGAGTTTGAATTTAGAAATTCAATTTATTTAGGTTTTTCGGGAAAAACTTGTAATTATCAAATTAATATAAAACTTGGTATTTTATCTACTTATTGGACAAACTTGTTAAAATACATAAAATATTTTCTTTAAGATGAGAAATTCATATATTATTAATTAATAATAATTTAACGGTTAATCCTACGCTTTCCACATTCCCAGAAAATAAAATAAAAATTACTTCCTACTTATTACAAGACTTAAATCATAGAAACTGGGCTTATGCCCTTACAATATTTAATTACATAAATTGAAATAAGAAAAAGACAGGTTAGTCCGAAAATTACCTACAATTTAACAAAAAACTAATAAATTTCAAAAATAATATTTAAAGAAAATCATAGTCTCAGACTTTGGTCCAAACTTCATTTTCAACTACTCTGCCTCAACGTCCGGTCTAACCGGTGCGTTTGCATTTCGTTGGGGCCCAGTAACCAATTATGGTTGTCGCCCAAAATACCAAAATCATTTTAAATTCATTTTATTAAATTTCCCGAAAATTTCGGCAGCATTCCCTCTGTTTTCGGTCAACCCAAGAACTGGAAAATGCTCCGGTTTTACCTGCAAAAATATTCCCAAAACCCGAATTTTATATAAACAACCATATAATATATTTTTTTCTCCAAGCCAACCATCACTCCCGAAATAGTAACGTAATGGCCCGAAAACCCGAAATTCATAACAGAACCCAAAATCCTACTAAAACTTCCATCACACAGAACCAGAATACAGTTATATATGAATATATATATAAATTCCGAATTATCCTGCGAATTCTCAGAAAACTCGAGGATATCCAAACACAGAATTTCTTCCTAAAAATTCTCGGAAAATCCAAAAATATTAGAAAATTCCCACAGAACCATCAGCACCAAAAATAACCATCAACATAACCAACAGAAATCCAAAACTACCATTTCCGAAGAAACTTCGGAATCGAAAATGACAACGTAACTGTTACGTTGTCGAAATCCCGAATTCCCGAGGAATTCGGTTGGACCAGTTCATCATGGACAGTAAAGAAAATAATTGAGTCAGAGTGTACCGACAACGGAAAACCCGAACTGGATCTCGGAACTGGAACGGTCAGCACCGAGAAACGGACGAGACGTCACCGGGAAGCGGACAGGGCAGTCACCGCGACGAACGCCGGCGAACTCGGACGGCCAGGGGCCGCGCGGGTCAGACGATCGGCGGAGGCGGCGGTTCGCCGGCGGGTGGGCGCGGATCGGCCGCGGGGTTCGGCGCCGGAGTCGGGTGGAGCGCCAGCGGTCGGCGGGCCGGGATCGGGTCGGGCGCCATAAAGGGGTTTTGTAGAGAAAGAAGAGGAGAATGGAGTTGGTGATGAGGAAAATAGAAAAGGGGTTTATATAGGGGAAAGAGTGACCGGGGGTTACCGTAGGGGAAGATGAAGGGCCTCCATGGCCATCAACTCTGGCGGCCGGGGAGCCGAGGGGCCATCGGTTTGAGAACCAAACGGTTCTCTACGGTTGGGAAGGAGAAAAGCTTCAGAGCTTTTAAAGCTCTTCAAGCCAAAGGAAACTTCTTCCTAACAATGTTCTGTACACTAGCTGATGCTAGTAAAGACATTGGGTTTGAGAACAATTGGGTTGGAACAATTGGTTTAAATAAACTTAGCTATAAGGAACAATTGGACTTGGGCTTTGGAAACATTATGAGTAACGCTTACTCATGGACTTCTAATCTAATGGCTAAGGTTTTGTAAAATAATAGGTTATAAAAATTCTTGTTGGGCTGTTAAGGATCAAGGCCCAGTCAATTAATGGTCTATTGGAAAATAGGTTTTGAGCTCTAATATTATAGGTAATTAAAAGGATTTTGGCCTACATAAATTTATTTAAAAATATAATCAATATTATTTTGAAATACTTTAAGTTACATTTGGTCTTTAGGAACAGGTCTGGCCAATCAAAGAAAAATCCATATTAATTTTGGATAATAATTTAACTAAAGATAACATTAATATTAAACTAACACTTTCACAATTAATAAAATTTTGTTTTATCGAAAAAAAAATCTATTTAAGCACAATAAAATAACGAGAAATAATTCCTAAATATTTGCGGAAAAATTACGGGTTTCACAACCTTCCCTCCTTAGAAAATTTCGTCCTCGAAATTTAAAGAATTAGGTATGACAGGATTTCCACAATTCAAGCAGGCACGCGTATGGTGCTCATAACTCAGGTTCAAACAATAAGAATTTCCAAAGTAGTCGTGAACGAGACAATTTAGGGACAAATTTATGATATGCAGAAAGATACATAAGCGAACCAAAGTACACGAGGTTGATCAGACCATCATGCACCGGCTCTGATTAGACAATATATTAGTGGGTGCACCCAATAAAATACTGTCGTGATCAAGCTTGAAAAAGAAATAGCTTGCAAAACTAGGCTAACTAGCAGCGTATGTCAAGTGCAAAATGAAAAGATAAAGATTTGAAGAAAATAGGAATTAAGATGGCTCAAATTTTCTGATCTTCTTCTCACCTCTGACTGCGCTTGCTACTGGTTTCTCTGGCACTGTAAGGCTTGATCTACTCTCCAGCTCTGAATTGTCCAAAATATTACTTCAGATTCAAGATGCGATTTCTGAACTGTGGATGACGTTGTGCACACCCTCAATGATTAGCTGGTAAAGCTAACCGGTATACTACTTCTCCAACTTGTCTCAAAACTTCAAATGGCCCGATGTACCTGACTTAACTTTCCTGCTCTGCCAAAATTGATCGTTCCTCTGGTAGGAGAAATCTTCACAAAGATGCTATCTCCTTCTTCAAATCCAGTAGTCGACGATGCTAACTTGATAGTTGTGTAAGGAAACTCCAATTGTAAATGGTCTTCTCCAAAGCTCTACAAATTCCAAGACCAAGATCCTCGGCATGTCTCAAGCGTCTGGATTGACCTCACTGATTGTCCGTCGGTTTATATCCATAATTCCAGCAAGTGTGCCTCTCGTACCATGCTGCCAACTTCTCAGTGAATAAACCATACTTAAAAATGAGTTGATCCACAATAATCCAATGGTATCCTTCCCTCCTTGGGAACAAAGTAATCCTGACACAAGTCCATCGTTATGCTCCTACTTCCTTAGTCGACTTGTCCAGCAGCTGGTAATGTCCTTCTCCATTCAATTACACCAATTAATGGTACGCATATCCCGATACATGAAATATTGCGACTGGTGCACTTCTTTCATCAGCTCGTTCCTCCATTAGCTAGATA
>JANAVB010022397.1:3661009-3715422 GCA_029216955.1 Iris pallida | reverse complement strand
AAGAGGCGGGGTTCGATCCGGAGATGATACCACATCGCCAGCAGAGTTGGTTTTGTCAGTGGTCATTCTCTGGAAGGTTTAGGATGCAAGCATAAGCAAGGTACCTACCAGTCTATAATAAAAATATTTATCATATATAATCGGTCCTATGTTGTGGAAATTTTGATGTTCTAGTGTTCCTAATTGTTTCTAGTTTTCCTAAATTGTTGATTTAGTTGACCTGCATGGGCCACCACTAAAAACATGTCACGACCCGGTCCCCAAATACTTGGGTCGAATCGGATCATGCCCAGCCTGCACCGTTGATGAGACGGCGGCAGTAAGCTGTAATCCATATTGCAGGTAAATCAACAACAAGTTTGAATTTAAAAGTTGCCACAACATTTATTCGATATTAAACTTGTCCAGTACAAAAGTTTAAAAGATCCAAAAACTGAAATAAGACTAGCTAACACAACAGCATCTAAGGAGACGCCGATCCATCGTCGTCAGGTAGTACCGCCGGGTACCGAACAGGATTGTTGAACATTAGCTCTGTGCCACCAGATACTCTAGAAAGATCAACCTCAGAGTAACCTAAAATGTTGTTCTCCAGTCAGGAGTGAGCAAAGTACAGTTCATGCAAATTTTAACAATTAAAAATGATAATTTATAACATGCATTTTTAAACAGTTTGAAAATGAACAATTTTGAAATAGTACAGTACAGTGATATGAATAGGTAAAGAATATGACCGGTTTGGGTACATTTGTATCCTAGCGATACGGTATGGCTTGTCCCCGTGTGAAGAGGGGAAAGCTAACACATTCATTATCCTAAGTTTGGATTTGGTCATATCCAGTACACTATTCCCCCAGTCCCCAACAATACGATCAATGCTCCCGAAGGAGTTCGTGTAAACAGTGGTTTAAACTTGCAATGAAACAATTGTGAAAATAATTGTAAAATCTACATAAAATGTACTTGCCTTAAACTTCAGTTGGACGAGATTGGTACTTCGGGATTCGAAAGGTCACTCTTCCTTGAAATCCTACATTCCGGGGAACTTGTTTCAGAAACAAACTCTAAAGTATCTAGTTACAATCTCTATTGGTCTTTCCTAGTCAATTTTAGTTATCACTAGCTAACACAACATCACACGTTTACTAATGAGTTTGAATTTAGAAATTCAATTTATTTAGGTTTTTCGGGAAAAACTTGTAATTATCAAATTAATATAAAACTTGGTATTTTATCTACTTATTGGACAAACTTGTTAAATACATAAAATATTTTCTTTAAGATGAGAAATTCATATATTATTAATTAATAATAATTTAACGGTTAATCCTACGCTTTCCACATTCCCAGAAAATAAAATAAAAATTACTTCCTACTTATTACAAGACTTAAATCATAGAAACTGGGCTTTGCCCTTACAATATTTAATTACATAAATTGAAATAAGAAAAAGACAGGTTAGTCCGAAAATTACCTACAATTTAACAAAAAACTAATAAATTTCAAAAATAATATTTAAAGAAAATCATAGTCTCAGACTTTGGTCCAAACTTCATTTTCAACTACTCTGCCTCAACGTCCGGTCTAACCGGTGCGTTTGCATTTCGTTGGGGCCCAGTAACCAATTATGGTTGTCGCCCAAAATACCAAAATCATTTTAAATTCATTTTATTAAATTTCCCGAAAATTTCGGCAGCATTCCCTCTGTTTTCGGTCAACCCAAGAACTGGGAAATGCTCCGGTTTTACCTGCAAAAATATTCCCAAAACCCGAATTTTATATAAACAACCATATAATATATTTTTTTCTCCAAGCCAACCATCACTCCCGAAATAGTAACGTAATGGCCCGAAAACCCGAAATTCATAACAGAACCCAAAATCCTACTAAAACTTCCATCACACAGAACCAGAATACAGTTATATATGAATATATATATAAATTCCGAATTATCCTGCGAATTCTCAGAAAACTCGAGGATATCCAAACACAGAATTTCTTCCTAAAAATTCTCGGAAAATCCAAAAATATTAGAAAAATTCCCACAGAACCATCAGCACCAAAAATAACCATCAACATAACCAACAGAAATCCAAAACTACCATTTCCGAAGAAACTTCGGAATCGAAAATGACAACGTAACTGTTACGTTGTCGAAATCCCGAATTCCCGAGGAATTCGGTTGGACCAGTTCATCATGGACAGTAAAGAAAATAATTGAGTCAGAGTGTACCGACAACGGAAAACCCGAACTGGATCTCGGAACTGGAACGGTCAGCACCGAGAAACGGACGAGACGTCACCGGGAAGCGGACAGGGCAGTCACCGCGACGAACGCCGGCGAACTCGGACGGCCAGGGGCCGCGCGGGTCAGACGATCGGCGGAGGCGGCGGTTCGCCGGCGGGTGGGCGCGGATCGGCCGCGGGGTTCGGCGCCGGAGTCGGGTGGAGCGCCAGCGGTCGGCGGGCCGGGATCGGGTCGGGCGCCATAAAGGGGTTTTGTAGAGAAAGAAGAGGAGAATGGAGTTGGTGATGAGGAAAATAGAAAGGGGTTTATATAGGGGAAAGAGTGACCGGGGGTTACCGTAGGGGAAGATGAAGGGCCTCCATGGCCATCAACTCTGGCGGCCGGGGAGCCGAGGGGCCATCGGTTTGAGAACCAAACGGTTCTCTACGGTTGGGAAGGAGAAAAGCTTCAGAGCTTTTAAAGCTCTTCAAGCCAAAGGAAACTTTTCTTCCTAACAATGTTCTGTACACTAGCTGATGCTAGTAAAGACATTGGGTTTGAGAACAATTGGGTTGGAACAATTGGTTTTAAATAAACTTAGCTATAAGGAACAATTGGACTTGGGCTTTGGAAACATTATGAGTAACGCTTACTCATGGACTTCTAATCTAATGGCTAAGGTTTTGTAAAATAATAGGTTATAAAAATTCTTGTTGGGCTGTTAAGGATCAAGGCCCAGTCAATTAATGGTCTATTGGAAAATAGGTTTTGAGCTCTAATATTATAGGTAATTAAAAGGATTTTGGCCTACATAAATTTATTTAAAAATATAATCAATATTTATTTTGAAATACTTTAAGTTACATTTGGTCTTTAGGAACAGGTCTGGCCAATCAAAGAAAAATCCATATTAATTTTGGATAATAATTTAACTAAAGATAACATTAATATAAACTAACACTTTCACAATTAATAAAATTTTGTTTATCGAAAAAAAAATCTATTTAAGCACAATAAAATAACGAGAAATAATTCCTAAATATTTGCGGAAAAATTACGGGTTTCACATATTTCAATCATATTGTAGACTTTTTTTTTTCCTTTTTTTTAACGTGCAACACTCACGTAAAGTAACTAGTACTAGTATATATAATGCAGGATGGAAACGGCTCAAAAATAAGTCAGTCCAAGCCATATGCATATCCTCCATTAGATAATAAAAAAAATTAAAAAAAATCTTTCAAACTATTGCGTACGTATCTCCTCACATAGTTAAAAAAAAAACTTCTAACTATTCAAACATGTAACAAATACTAAAAATATTTAATATTCAAATTATGTAGTATTATCTAACCAACCACATCAAAATTTAACATATTCTATAACAAATGCAGGCCTGAGTCAAACCTATCTATTTGATTAGTTGATGCAACGAGTTTTTGGCTTCATGTCAGTTAAGCATGTATATCTTCTGCTATAAATAAAGCGTCTTGAAAACTGCTCAGAAATGAGCCGTCCAGTCCATTTAATTTAAAATAAAATTACTACGAAAAATTATAATTTTAAATTTTATCTCTTTTTCCAAAAATACCTTCTCTTTGTTCACATCTATCCATACCAAATTATAATAAAATTAAATTAATTTTTTTCAAATCTTAATTTAAAATAAATATACATAATAAATCCTAATTTAAATTTAGTGATAAGATTAAAAAAATATTATTTTATGTGCAGCGCACGTATTTTTTACTAGTTTCCTTAATAGGGTAATCAAAATTTATTGTATTTTATTAGTAGCAAAAAATATGTTAAAGCCCTAGCCCAATGGAAAGATAAATGTGATACATTGCACTAAATAGTCGTGCTCTCATCCAATGATTTCCTAAATTTAATCAATGAGATTTTGAAGTTAAGTCTAAAAAATTTCAATATAAGTCCTAATTTGAAACTTACAATAGTTGTATTTCATAAGTCCTAATTTGAAACTTACAATAGTTGTATATAAGTCCTAATTTGAAACTTACAATAGTTGTATATTTCATGACGAGCAATTGACAATTTTTTGGACTATAGTACTATACTTACCAACATATACCTTTGTATTTTTGGTTCATGAATTTGGTGAACAGTACTGGAATTAAATGGAATAATAAGGAATTTAGTTCCATCTCATCCTTCGTCGGTAGGGCCCAACTTTCTTTTCCTTTGTTTTTTAGTGTTTGGTTCACGAAGAAGTATAGGCAACTGAATTTGGTTTGACCAATTTTCAGCAAATTTATGGGACACAAACCTTAAAATTATGCCAAATATAATGTTTTGGCTTGATTGGATATGGTGCAAAATATGATGTAATGTTGATGTTTGTAGGAAGGTGAGAACTGTCATTGGACAGGTAATGTTCCTACTCTGCTCATCGAACTATAAATTTTTGAGGGATTTTTTGACTTTCATCCCACTTGCTAATATGAATTTGTACTTACATTCCTCTTTTTAATTTTTTTTAGACTTACATTCCACTTTTCGTCACGAAAAACATTCATTTTGTCACAAAAAGAATTTGTTTTGTCACGAAAAATACTTTTAGTGACGAAAAGTGGAATGTAAGTCTAAAAAAAATAAAAAGTGGGATGTAAGTACAAAGTCATATTAATAAGTGGGATGAAAGTCAAAAATCATATTTTATGACACAGCTACTTGTCCGCCATTTTGGCACGCCACTTGCACGCAGGCGCAGGCTATGGGACGGCTGCCCATTGTAGGGAGCGAGATTTTTGGGAGTGGGCCCTAGTAGCAATTTTTTTTTTTTTTTGGAGGGGAGGGTGGGGGAGGCGGAGTGAATAGGGGGAGAACATGCAAGAAATAAAGCATGTAAAGTTCAAATTGTCAACATGTTAGGGTCTTTTTGGTTCGTGGGAGGTGCTTAAAAGTGTGTAAGTATCACTTATACCATCCCAAGTTGCAATGTATTTGCAACATTCATGAGTTGCTAAAACATGTTTGGGTACATTGCTTATTGTCTCCTGTAAGTGGGGAGTTACATACCATTGTGTTTGGATGACAAATACAAGTGCACTTTAAATGTTTGGGTGACAACCATATAAGTGATATGGTAACCAATTTAAAATATGGTATGCTTACCACCACACATATTTATAACTCAATCACACATGAAAGAAGAGAATAACTTCCAATTGGAAACTGGCACCATATAATAATGTTACAAAACTTTGCCAAGAGTTGTAATCTGTCATCGAATTATGCAGATATTTTCCAAAGCAACCTGGAAAAAATTTGGACCCAACCTGGAAGAAATATTATAATCTGTCATCAAATTAAGAATCTGCAATGTTTAACAAACTGCATACTGCAAACTGGAAAAAAAAAACATAAGACACTGAATAATCACCAAATTGATTCATGGAACAAAATTTTGTACAACAACAAAATGCGAAGAATTATAGGTTTTTTGGAACAAAATTTTGTACATCCACAAAATGCCAAGAATTATATCTTTCCTGGAACCATAATTTGTACAACAACCCAATTTTTCATGAAGCCAAAAAAAATTTGTACAGCACGAATTAAATTCCAGACGAAAATTTAAATTCCAGACGAAAATTTAAATTCCAGACGAAAATTTTTTCTGTACAAATTTCACAGATCTACACATTTGCAGCAAAGAAAAGAAAAAAAAAAATATTTACAACCACAGACCTGAAGAAAATTTGTAACGAAACTATAGATCGACACGTTTGCAGCAAAGAAAAGGAAAAAAAATGCTTACACAACCACAAGGAAGAAGATGTGGATCGGCAAGTTTGCAACAAAGAAAATGAAAGATAAAAGAAAAGCTGTTGATCCGGACGTTTGGAGCAAATTAAAGTAAAAAAAAAAATTTATTTACCGATAGGGATGCTGAAGATGGCGGGTGGAAGGAGGTGACCACAGCTCCTATGAAGAAGAAATGGGTTACAAGACCACAGCACAGACCTTCCCTAGAGTTATACTCCGGAGTTACTCCAGATTTTTGGAGGTAGGTACGTGGAAGGTGAGAGCTTCATTTTTGAGGGGACAAGGCTCTGTTGCAGTTAGAGATTCCCCACTTTAAACCCATATGCATCCCCCAACCAAACGAGTGAAGTCGCCTCAGATGCAGCCAACAACCCACAAATGCATCAAATAGGGCTCACATACAATGAACCAAACAGGCCATAGATCCACAATGTGAAGGTTATAGAAGCAAAAGTAAAGTATAAAAGTATATGAATAGTATAAAGCATAACATTGTGTCTAGTGGATATTATAGCTCCCTAGTGTTAGAAATTATTGTACACTGTCGGTTCATGAGATGAAGAACATAAATTAAATTGATTGCGGAAGCGTACCTGAATCCATTGTTTGACTTGATAGATGTTGAAGTGATCGTTTCTTTATTGGGTTCGATCTTCCAACTTGCTACGACCCTTAATGACAAAGGTGAATCCGAATCCTTTGTCCCTCTCTTTCTGTTGATGGGAATGCAGAAGAGAAAAGAGAAACCTCTCTTTTGGTGGCCGTATAAGTTGGGGACCATAACTCTAATGAATACACATATTTATATATGTGTTGATATTTCTAATTTGGCCCTCATCAAATTAGAATTATCTCCGGTATCTACACATTAATTCCATGACAATTATACCCTTAAGCCAATTTCCAAATAGACCATTTTAATTTGACTTAATTATTTAGATAGCCCAAACACAATTAATTTTATATTGTGGCCCCTTAATTATTGAATAATTCCAACAATCTCCCACTGGGCCACATATGTAACCTTATAATTGTGTTAACCTTAGTGAGCTCATAAATTGCTATCTTAATCCTTAGGGTATATCCGGACAATCTCGTCCATTAACCATATCAACATAGGATCAAAGCGACATTCGTCACATATAGCGTAACTAAACCATCAATGTGTAGAACCCTAGAGGGGGGGTGAATAGGGAAATAAAAAATAAACTATAACAAATGATGCAATAAAGAGTAAATAGTAGAAAGATCAAACGCAAACGCAAGGATGTATCCTGGTATCCTCTTTTGAGGCAATCCAGTCCCGGAACTCTCTCCGGCTTTAATCCACTATTATGCAAATAGTACACACGAGTTTGGATCCGAAGAACTCGCCAACTTCAACACGAGTTTGGATCCGAAGACTCGCCAACTTCTACACACGAGTTTTCTTACGAAGGCTCGCCAACTTCAAACAAAAGAGAATGAGAACTTGCTGATCTTCTAACACGTGAAGATCGAAATGTACAACTCTTTAATACTCTAGCACTTTGGGAGAGGATGACAATGAAAAGCTTTGAGAGAGTATTAATGGTGGAGCTCTTGGTTGTTGGAAAATTTATGGAAGAGTTGGTGAAGAAGCTCAAGAGAGAGAGAGCTTCCTTTTATAAGAAAACCAAGAGTGGGTGGCATTTAATGCTTCTGAGTGTACGCAGACCGGCATGCCGTCGGTATGCCGCGGCATACCGCCGGTATGCCGGCCAAATAGTAACGGTCATATTTATGACCGTTCAAGAGCATTAAATGCGGCCATTAATGCATGTCAGACCAAATCGAAAAGCAGATTATTCGAAATTCGGTATACCGCCGGTATGCCGGAGCATACCGTCGGTATGCCGACTAAAGTCACAGAAAGTTTTAGAGCTATAAGAAACGGCATGCCGCCGGTATGCCGTAGCGTACCGTCGGTATGCCGACAATAAATCACAGCATCTATTGTGTTGCTAGGAAACGGCATGCCGCCGGTATGCCGCAGCATGCCGTCGGTATGCCGACAATTCGAGACAGCAACTTTCTGGACACAGAAAGCGGTATGCCGCCGGTATGCCGAAGCATGCCGTCGGTATGCCGCTTATTGTCACAGAAACTTTTCTGGACACGAAAACGGTATACCGCCGGTATGCCGTAGCATGCCGTCGGTATGCCGCTTTTTGTCACAGAAACTTTTCTGGACACAAGAACGGTATACCGCCGGTATGCCGGAGCATACCGCCGGTATGCCGCTCTGAATTACTTGATTTTCGATTTGTGCTTTAAGTTATCATCCATCCTTTAGTGTTTTACAGAAATACCTAGACCAGTACAGACACGAAGACTCTAAGCAGGAAGATGCCGACTAAATGTAGGGAACGCCGGTAACTGCTACGGTCTTCAGGACGAAGGAGGAAGCTCTTGAAGTGAATAACTCCATGTAGTGCATCTTCTGAGTATCTGAAGAACAGAAGACTAAACTACGAAGATGCTGTTAATTACTCAAAATAAAATGTGCCAACAAACTCCCCCATTTTGATAATTGACAAAATAGAGAGATAGCATCTTCAGGGAGTAGCTCCCCCGTAGGTAGACAGCTTCCCCTCAATACGATTTCTCCCCCTTTGTCACTTAGTCAAAAAAATAGGGATAACTAAAGGAGACAGTGCATAAAAAAGAGAGTAGAGATAAAAGCATGCAGGAATATATTGAAGTAAGAACGATAATACATGCTTGATCCATACAGCAAAAAGATAAAAGACTCTCCATCATGAGAGTCGGACACCAAAGACAACAAAGATAATATCCCCGAAGGACAGCAAACACTGAAAAAACAACCACAGACCGGTCCCCGAAGGACCACTAAAGACAACAAACAGAAACCACACATAAAAACTAGAGCCACTAAAACACCGTAACCATAACCAAAGGAAAACCATCCCTAATCCTCTGCCGGATCATCATCACCATCATCATCCTGATCCTGCTGGAGGGCGCCAAAAGGATCAATGCCGTCCGGGTACATAAACCCATAGGCATTGGGGTCAGAGAAACGCGGGGCCGTGTACATGGGATCCTGAAGATTAAGATCCAGAAAGGCATCCCGGTCTTGGAGAGTGCGCTGGATGAAGTAGCCCTGATCGTGGAAGCGAGACTGGATGAGGGCGCCAAGTCCACGAGTGTGGGTCTGCATCTGCTCCTCCGCCTGGGCCATCCTCAGATCAAAGTGGTGCTGAGTAAGTGGCATATAGCGGCCCGTAGATGGAGGGGTAGATGCAGGGGCAGCAGGAGTGGAACCCGGTTGCTCTTGGGAAGAGGAAGCACGGGAAGAAGAGGCGCCAGCTAGGGTACGGGAAACAGCAAGAAATGAGGGGACCCCATCCGAGGAGCAGAGAGACAAGTCAACTTGTTTGGCCTCCATAAGCAAGGTGATGAAAGAGCCATAGTAGAGGTTCTGCTTCCCGGATGGCAAGGTACGCCGGAATTGCAAAAGCAGAGTCTTTGGGAAGAAAAAACGCTTCCGGGCATAGAGATGATACATGAGGACAAGAGCATCACCGGTGATTGCGTCATAGTTCCCGCCCTTTGGGAACAGAGTGTGGCACACGATACGATGGAGCTCGTAGTAGAATGGCTCCAGCTGGGCTGAGAGGGCCGGAATGGCAGGAGGGTTGGGACCCTTACAGATGATACGGCAGAAGTCGTCGAAAGGAGACGCCGCCGATGAGGTGAGAGCACCCAAAAGAGGTAACGCATCCCCTCTGTCTGGGATGCCCAAGATGGCCCCCACTTCCTTGGATGTGAGACGGAAGTGGCGGTCATTGACCATGGATTGGATGGCGGTAGGGTCGTCGTCATCCCCTCGCATGTTGCAGTAGAAAAGGCGGACAGCAGCAGAGTAGACCGGAATTTGCCGCCTAAGAAGGGAGGATAGACCGACATCGTCAAACAACGGGACGTGACCGGGGAAGAGGTTCCAGTTGATAGCCCGTCCTTTGAACACGTTCTGGTTGACGAAGTGCTGGAACCAAAGCTCAGCCGCCAAAGCGTTGGAGGAAAACGCGTTGGTCAAAGCCGGAGGGTTAGCGCCACCGGGACGAAAGGGTTGAAAGAGGAGGAAGAGGATCGGGGGCGCTTAGGGTGGCCATGAAGAAGGATTTTGGGCTTTGGTGTGAGAGGAAGAAGTAGTAGTGGAGGAGAAGGAAGAAGGAGGGTTTTTAAGAAGAGGGGGGATGTGAAGAGTTGAGTTTGAAAAAGGGTGGGGAGGAGGAGAACGGTTAAAGAGGAAGGGTGATGGGGTAGTTGAAAGGGTAATGGGGTGAATTGATGTGTGGAGTAAAAAGAGGAGAGAAAAGGGGAAAGGTGATAAGAAGGGTAATTAATAGGAGGGGAGTTGAGGAGATGGGTAATTAATGAGGGATTTGATGGATTAAAGACAGGATGGAAGGAATAAAGGAGGAGAGATAAAATAGTGGGCCCGCAGCTTATCTTAGGAATTATTTCCGCCGTCATCCGGCATGCCGACGGAATGCCGACGTATACCGACGGTATGCCGAAAAACGAAACAGAACATAACTCTGTTTCGAAAAACGGCATGCCGGCGGTATGCCGATGTATACCGACGGTATGCCGGAAAACGAGACAGAACCTAAATCTGCTACGAAAAACGGCATGCCGCCGGTATACCGTAGTATACCGTCGGTGTGCCGGACAAAGAGACTATGGATCAAAGGATAAAATGCCCAATTCACGGCAAAGGAAAGAGAAGCGATCTTCCGGGAGGGGCTTAGTGAAAATGTCGGCTAATTGATAGGTAGTATCAATAAATTCAAGATGGATATCTCCTTTTTGTTGATGGTCACGAAGAAAAT
Organism: Iris pallida; assembly: GCA_029216955.1. Taxonomy (NCBI): domain Eukaryota; kingdom Viridiplantae; phylum Streptophyta; class Magnoliopsida; order Asparagales; family Iridaceae; genus Iris; species Iris pallida. The sequence continues at coordinate 3,704,523 of JANAVB010022397.1, read as the reverse complement.
GGTGTCTAATTTCAATGTGCTTCGTGCGTGAGTGACAAATCGGGTTTTTCGTGAGATTGATAGAGCTAGTGTTATCACATTTAATAGGGGTACAAGAATGAGAAATACCATAATCTAAAAGTGTTTGTGACATCCAAAGAATTTGTGCACAACAACAACCAGCCGCAATATACTCTGCCTCAGTGGTTGAGAGGGCGACAGAGTTTTGCTTCTTACTAAACCACGATACCAAGGACTTCCCGAGGAATTGACATGTGCCACTAGTGCTTTTTTGGTCAATCTTGCATCCGGCAAAATCCGCATCCGAAAAGCCGTGAAGCTCAAAGGATGAGGATTTCGGATACCAAAGACCCATGTTAATGGTGCCTTTGAGATAACGAAAAATGCGCTTGACGGCACTCAAATGTGATTCCTTTGGATTGGCTTGATATCGTGCACACAAACAGACACTAAACATGATATTCGGACGGCTAGCTGTTAAATAAAGTAAGCTACCGATCATACCTCTATACTTACGAATGTCGACCGATGTGCCATCTTCATCATTGTCAAGCTTGGTCGTTGTAGCCATAGGGGTCCTCATTGATTTGGATGAGTCAAGGTCGAAACGCTTGAGGAGGTCCCTTGTATATTTTGCTTGATTGATGAAGGTTCCTTTAGGTCCTTGCTTGATTTGTAACCCCAAGAAGAAGGAGAGTTCTCCCATCATACTCATTTCAAACTCTTCCTGCATAACTTTGGCAATTCTACACAAAGTGTGTTGTTAGTAGAACCAAAAATAATATCATCAACATAAATTTGAACCAATAAGAGAGTCCCATCATGGGATTTAATAAAAAGTGTGGTGTCAACTTTTCCCTTTAAAAAATTGTGAGAAACAAGAAAAGAGCTAAGACGCTCATACCAAGCACGTGGAGCTTGTTTGAGGCCATAAAGGGCTTTATGAAGTTTGAAAACGTGGTCAGGAAATTGAAAATCTTCAAATCGGGAGGTTGTTTAACATAAACTTCCTCCTTAATAATACCATTAAGAAAAGCACTCTTAACATCCATTTGAAATAGCTTAAAGTCATTAAAACAAGCAAAGGCACAAAGCATACGAATGGATTCAAGACGTGCAACCGGAGCATAGGTTTCGTCGTAGTCAATGCCTTCCTCTTGGTTATAGCCTTGGGCAACCAATCGGGCTTTGTTACGAGTCACTAACCCATCTTCATTTAGCTTGTTGCGAAACACCCATTTAGTTCCAATAATGGGATGATTGCTAGGTTTTGGGACAAGTTCCCAAACCTTGCTTCGCTCAAATTGATTAAGCTCCTCTTGCATAGCTATCATCCAAAATTCATCGAGAAAAGCATCATTAACATTTTTAGGCTCTACTTGAGAGATAAAAGCCACATTGGCACAAAGATCACGAGTGGCGGATCTTGTGCTAACACTTGAGGAAGGATCCCCAATGATGAGCTCCTTAGGATGATTGGTGACAAATCTCCATTCTCTTGGGAGATCCTTTGGAGGAGGCTCGAGAGGAGGAGACTTTTGATGGGGTCACAAATTGTTAGATGAAGAAGGACGATCCTCAATAGAGGAGTTCTCCAATCCAAACGAGATGTCATCAATATCCTCGGAGGAGGAGAATGTAGAAGAGTTGAGTTCATTAAAAGAGACATTGATTGACTCTTCGACAACAAGACTTCTTTTATTAAAAACACGAAAACCTTTGCTATGAGTAGAGTATCCAAGGAATATTCCTTCATAGGCTTTTTCTTCAAACTTGCCTAGGTTATCCTTGGTATTCAAAATAAAACAATTGCAACCAAAAACCTTGAAATATTCAATAGAAGGAATTTTGTTAAACCAAAGCTCATAAGTCTTCTTAGTAATAGGTCTAATTAAGACCCTATTAATTACATGACATGCCGTATTGACGGCTTCCGCCCAAAAATATTGAGGGAGCTTATATTGGTTTAACATGACCCGGGCCATATCGCCAAGGGTTCTATTCTTTCTTCCACAACACCATTTTGTTGAGGAGTACGGGGACAAGCAAAATCATGTCCAAAACCATTCTTTTCACAAAATCTTTTGAAATCAACATTATCAAATTCACCTCATGATCACTCCTAATTTTGTTAATAGAAAAGCCTTTCTCATTTTGAACACGTTTACAAAAAGCAACAAATTCACGAAAAGTATCACTTTTGCAAGCAAGAAAAATAACCCAAGTAAATCTTGAAAAATCATCAACTAAACAAAGGCATAGAGTTTGCCACCAAGGCTAGCTACTCTACTAGGCCCGAAAAGATCCATATGAATAAGTTGAAGGGGTCTTGTGGTACTCACAGAGTTGATGGATTTGAAAGATGACTTGGTCAACTTACTTTTCTCGCATTCTTCACAAACCATCCTTCTTGAAGGGGATGCTAGGAAGTCCTCTACAAGCTTCTTGGAGGCGAGGCGAGAGATGGTATCCATGTTAGCGTGTCCAAGCCTCATGTGCCAAAGCCAACTCTCATCGTTCTTTGCAACTAGGCACCTGTCATTGTTAGTACCTTCAACAAGATAAAGAACATAAATATTTTTTCTCTAATGCCTTCATACACAATAGTTCCATTGGAGCTATCGGTAATGTAGCATTTGAGTTTAACAACTTGATATCATAGCCATTATCGGTGAGATGGCTAATACTAAGGAGGTTATGCTTAAGATTAGTAACAAGACATACATTATTAATACAAGGATAAGGAGGAGAACCGATATTACCATTTCCAATAATATAACCTTTTAGATTGTTACCGAAGGAGACATGTCCTTCCTTCTTCATCGATAGCGTTGTAAAAAGTGAAGCATCACCGGTCATGTGCCGTGAACAACCGCTATCGAGAATCCACTTGCTTCTAGCATGAGAAGGATTCGTCACCTACAACATAAGTTGAAGATGAACATTTTGGTACCTATGATCTTATGGGTCCTTGAGTGTTAGTCTTAGGAACCCATTTAAGAACTCTCATGTCAACTTGTTTTCTTGTATAAAAAAATTAGAAGTATGACCAAGCAACCCACAATAATTGCACATTAAGGAAGATCTAAAAGAATGTGAGTATTGTGCATATGTGAGTCTCTAGTGTGAGATGTTCTACCATGAGTGTTATGATGATAGAAAAATGCATGATGAGGAGTTTTCTTTTTAACAAAAGGTCCTTTTCTAGTGTTAGAAGAGGAGTTGTGTGTAGTGTTCATGTAATGGTTATGCCTAGCATTGTGATGAGTGTGGGGAGGTCTAGGAGCATGCATGTGAGTGGAATTCTTATTACTAGAATTCTTACTCCGTGTAAGAAGATCATTATACTTAATAGAAGTGGAATATTCTCTTCTATTAGCATCTTGACATTTGTGCATGGCAAACTCATAAGAGCTTCTCATGGATTGAATCTCATCATCCTTTTTCTTGATGGTGTCAAGAGATTCTTGAAGTTTTAGTCTCAAAGACTCACTTCATCCGTGTCGGAAATAGGAGATTTTCCCTTCACATCACTAATGATGCTTGAGAGCCTCTCTACTTCAAGTTGAAGAGCCTCGACCTCCTTAAGAGATTTCTTGTATTTATTCCGAATACCTTTGTGTTCTTCATGTAACTCAAGAATGGCTTTCTCCAAATCATAGGTAAGAGTGTTTAAGGAAAAATCATCAAGTACCTCATCGGTTGCCATGAGACAACGTTGGCATTGTGTTTGCACTCCTTGTCATTGTCGGAGTCGCTTGCGTCGCTTTCACACCAAATGCTAGTGTTGGCGAACTTTCTGGAGGACGAGCTTCCCTTGCTTGGCTTCTCGTACTTGCTTGAATCTTTTCGTACCATCGGACAATCCCTCTTGATGTGTCCGGGTCTTCTGCATTGATAGCATGCCGGGTCATCTTCATTGTCCCGTCTAGAGCGGTTGGCCTTGTTGAACTTTAAGAACTTCCTGAAGTGCTTAGCTGTGAGAGCTATTTCTTCATCGTTGTCCGACTCATTGTCGTCGGAGCTATCCTTGGAGTAGGACCTTGAAGCTTTGAGAGCAAGAGTCTTCTCCTTTTCTTTGGTCTTCTCCTTCTCTTTCTCTTGAATGGAGGATTCCTCTTGATCCTTCATGTCAAGCTCGTGAGTCATCAGCTTACCCATGAGGGTCTCTAGGTTCATGACGGTAAGATCGTTCCCCTCAATGATTGCGGTAGCTTTAGGACTCCAAGCTTTCGTCAAACCTCTAAGAATCTTCCTTATCTTTTCATGAGCGGGATATTCCTTTCCAAGAAAGAGAGAGGGTTAATAATATCACCAAAGCGAGTAAACATGCTAGCAATAGATTCATCATGTTTCATTTTAAAAGACTCATATTCTTGCGTGAGTCTACTGATCTTAGATTCCTTCACTTGTGAAGTCCCCTCGTGTGTAACTTCAAGCAACTTCCAAATTTCATTGGAAGTCTTGCAAGTAGAGATTCGATTGAATTCACTACTGTCGAGAGCACAGTAAAGAGCGTTCATTGCCTTGGCATCTCGACAAGCAAGCTTTTTGATGTTTTCAGTGAGTGTTTCCCGAAAGGTGTCAGAAGCAATATCCTCTATAGCTCTGGAAGGAGTAGGGATGCCATTTATCACGCAATCCCATAAATCGAAATCTATGGACTTGAGATAAATGCCCATCCTAATCTTCCAATAGTTAGTTGGTACCATCAAATAGGGGAGGCCTATTTGTGGAGTGTCCCTCATTGTGAAACGTGTTGATGCTAGGGTTAGAGGCCATGGATCACTCAAGGGTGTAAATCCAAAACAAGAGAACAAAGCTTTGATACCAATTGTAGAACCCTAGAGGGGGGGTGAATAGGGAAATAAAAAATAAACTATAACAAATGATGCAATAAAGAGTAAATAGTAGAAAGATCAAACGCAAACGCAAGGATGTATCCTGGTATCCTCTTTTGAGGCAATCCAGTCCCGGAACTCTCTCCGGCTTTAATCCACTATTATGCAAATAGTACACACGTTTGGATCCGAAGAACTCGCCAACTTCAACACGAGTTTGGATCCGAAGACTCGCCAACTTCTACACACGAGTTTTCTTACGATCGCCAACTTCAAACAAAAGAGAATGAGAACTTGCTGATCTTCTAACACGTGAAGATCGAAATATACAACTCTTTAATACTCTAGCACTTTGGGAGAGGATGACAATAAAAAGCTTTGAGAGAGTATTAATGGTGGAGCTCTTGGTTGTTGGAAAATTTATGGAAGAGTTGGTGAAGAAGCTCAAGAGAGAGAGAGCTTCCTTTTATAAGAAAACCAAGAGTGGGTGGCATTTGCTTCTGAGTGTACGCAGACCGGCATGCCGTCGGTATGCCGCGGCATACCGCCGGTATGCCGGCCAATAGTAACGGTCATATTTATGACCGTTCAAGAGCATTAAATGCGGCCATTAATGCATGTCAGACCAAATCGAAAGCAGATTATTCGAAATTCGGTATACCGCCGGTATGCCGGAGCATACCGTCGGTATGCCGACTAAAGTCACAGAAAGTTTTAGAGCTATAAGAAACGGCATGCCGCCGGTATGCCGCCGACAATAAATCACAGCATCTATTGTGTTGCTAGGAAACAGCATGCCGCCGTATGCCGCAGCATGCCGTCGGTATGCCGACAATTCGAGACAGCAACTTTCTGGACACAGAAAGCGGTATGCCGCCGGTATGCCGAAGCATGCCGTCGGTATGCCGCTTATTGTCACAGAAACTTTTCTGGACACGAAAACGGTATACCGCCGGTATGCCGTAGCATGCCGTCGGTATGCCGCTTTTTGTCACAGAAACTTTTCTGGACACAAGAACGGTATACCGCCGGTATGCCGGAGCATACCGCCGGTATGCCGCTCTGAATTACTTGATTTTCGATTTGTGCTTTAAGTTATCATCCATCCTTTAGTGTTTTACAGAAATACCTAGACCAGTACAGACACGAAGACTCTAAGCAGGAAGATGCCGACTAAATGTAGGGAACGCCGGTAACTGCTACGGTCTTCAGGACGAAGGAGGAAGCTCTTGAAGTGAATAACTCCATGTAGTGCATCTTCTGAGTATCTGAAGAACAGAAGACTAAACTACGAAGATGCTGTTAATTACTCAAAATAAAATATGCCAACACAATGGTCACATATACCAATATAGCTAACAACATAGATCAATCATGGATACGTAGCATGGAAATTATACGCAATGTGATCAATACATGTTTATTTCCAACTGGTCCTCCTTAACTTTAGTGAGATCAAATACTTTAACATAATGAAAACAGAATGAACCGAATTTCCATATATCTGATCAGATAAATATCCAAATTACTTTAATACATAAATATGTCCAAAACCAAATAGCACCCAAATACATAAAATACAACCTCCCACTATATTGCCATATTATTAATTAACACCCATATGAGCAGTATGCTCATGAAAGACCTTAGGTGATAATACTTTTGTGAGCAGATCCGCTAACATGGAGTTTGTCTTAATGTGCTATATGGATATTTTAACCATTCTGAATTCTTTCCTTCACAACTAGAAACTTTATGTCAATATTCTTGACTTATACAAGTTTATGTTGTTATTGGAATACAGTACTGCTGATTTATTGTCACACCATAATTTATGTGGTCTTTCAACACCGTACTGTAGGCGCAGCCTTGTGACAAAATTTTGCAACCATATTCCCTAAATAGATGCCCCACAGCTTGTTATAAACCTTATTGTCATGGTGGAAGAAATTATGAGTGCATGTTTGACACTCATCCAAAATATATCTCCATTAGTCAGCATAACTGATGTGGATCTCCTGCTGTGTTGGCATCCAACAAAATCGGAGTCGGAATACCTTATGATCTCCAGAATTATCCGATCTCCTATAAAGAGCATATAATTTCTTGTTCTCTATTAATTACTTAAGTAGTTTGGCTGCTACCCAATGATCCATCAATATTTGCTTAAATATCTGCCTAACATCCTAATATGTATGCAATATCCTGACGCGTACATACTTGAGCATACATTAGACCCCTACAATTGACATGAAGAAAATCTATTGTATTTTTTTAATTTTAAGGCTAACCTTAGGGCACTTGATTGAGATCGAATTTGTCTCCTTTGACGAGAGGTAACCTGGTTTGCATTGAATACTTTAATCAATATACAAAACCAGAAAATTATTCCTTTTCCCACTGAACTTGTGATACACACAATCTTCAACAGTGTTTATCTCAAAACCAAACGAGATAATCACTTGGTAAAACTTTAAGTACCTTCGACGAGAATCCTGCTTGAGTCTATGAATAGATTTTGTCAATATACAAACCATATTATTTGGGTCTTTCGACACAAAGTTTTCTGCATGTACCATAAATTGTTTCGTCGATGTTACCATTGAGAAACACAATTTTGACATCTATTTAATGTAACTCAAGATCAAAATGTACAATAAGTGTTTGATTGTTTTAAAAGAGTCTTTCAAAGATACCAAAGAGAAAGTCTCTTTAAAATCAATCGTTGACTTTTGAGTAAAGTCACTAGCTGCAAGACATACTTTATACCTCTCCACATTATCCTTTCGAATCTTTCTTGGTTTTAAATATCCATTTTCAACCAATAAACTTCGTATCTTTTGGTAATGTGACAAGTTCCTAAACTTTATTGTCTTGCATAGACTATACTCCTTATTTATTTCCTCAATCCACTTTTAAGAGTTGGAACTTTCCATGGCCCGACGGAAGATGATTGAATCACCTTCCAATATTCCATAGTTTTCCTCACGTTACTAGAGAAATATGACAATATTGTCCGAAATTATATTTCTCCTTTCTCGGGTGGACCATCTTAATATTACCGGTTCTTGAGGTTGTTGAGTTTGTTCCTTAGGAATAATTACCTTATCTTGAATGTGGTACCGCTACATTATCGTTGTTAAGGTATCTCAACAACGACTTATAGAGGTAATTCGACATTGTCTTATTGAGGCTCCGAATTTACTTCTTGATCATGACAGGTATAGAATCCTGCACATCGCCAAAAGTGATAGTAGAAATCGTAATTGATTCCTTCTCAGAGACAATGATCCTGACTTTATTTCTCCCCCAAACTCAACATCCTCAAAAAATATTATACTTCTCGTCTCAAAATTTTTTTTGTGTGGGATCGTATAATTATTACCCCCTTGATTTGTCAGCATAGCCAATAAAGTAGCTGCTTACAATTGAACTTTGGTCTGTATTTTCTTTACACATTAATATAGACATTAAAGTCTATAGAGTCAATAAAATTCAAATCTCATCAGACACAAGTCGTTCAACTCTATTTCTAGAGATGTGACCTAATCGCTTATGTCATAATGAGACTAAAATATTTATTGTTAATTTTGTGTTTAGTACCACATGACTCCACTTGCAAGGTTTCATTTAAACTGCAATAGTTTCAACTGAATATAGGTGATCATAAACCTTAAAGGAACCGTTACCAATAATATTTGGGTTTAAAGATAGACTAAACTTATTATTTCCAAATGAACAATGATAACCAGATTTGTCCATTAAGAAAACTAAAACTGAATTTCGTCTAAAAGACGGTACAATAAAAGTGTCTATCAAATCCAAATAATAATCGGTTTCTAATAATAACAAAAAAAGTACTATTGCTTCCATTTTTACCGATTTGCCGCCACCCACAGATGTATCTTTCACCATCAATTGGCTTTCGGTAGCTCAGGTAATCTTGTCTAAAACACTAATGTGGGTAGTAGCACCAGAATCTAACCACCACGTATTTTAGGTACTAAATCTAAATTAACCTCATAACAGACCAAATTTAGAAATGTATATTTCTTTATACGCCATGCGTGATACTTTGTACATTTCTTTCTTATGTGTCCTGTCTTATCACAAAAGAACAACTATTAGTTTTATATTGTTGTTTCTTTTGATCTGGACCCTTAGCAGCTATATATTCATTTTTTTTTGCCCTTAAAGTTTATCCCATTAAACATGAAAATTAAAATTTTGGCAGATATTTTAACAATATTAACTGTAAAGAGAACAAAGCAACAAAAAACAAACATGCTCTAACAAATAACCATAGCTTAAAATAGTCAAACAATTCAAATAATGGTGAATCCCATCTCAAGATACCTAGTACATCATTAATATTAAGTCTTTGGACAGTGATATTAACTGCAAGTGGTACTCTTGGTGTAATGATCAAACGTTGACAATAAGTCATGTCAAATAATAAGCCTATCTTTGGATCGGGTTATTATTCACATGTAAACCTTATAATTGTCACACATTTATTACCACAAGTATGTGTGCAATTCGGCCAAGTATTAACCTTCCTTTGGGCCGGCTAATACTCGCATGAATGTACACACACAAACATCTAACATCTCTCATAGACTATCTACGCAAGAGAGGTCACTTTGGCGACATCTTGTTTCAATGGGTCTATTTAGAATATTAGACGACTATTGCTAGTCACAAAAGGTACCAAAATTTTAAATATTGACTAAATTTTACAAAACTGAATCATGTCCAAAACCTTATGTACATGCATATTTGAACATTAAAACTCAAATAAAATAATTATTGGCATGTGAATCTCTTTGCATGATTCAAAAATGAATTTTTAATTTGACAAAATAGGATATTATCAACATAACAAAATTTATATAATAATCTACTGAGGATATACATCCAGAGAACAACAACATATAGGACATGATACAAATACTCCAACACATAAAAAGAAATGTCATGGAGTTCTTTATGACAGATACCCACACAATGAAAATAGCATGTCCTTTTTATTTATTTATTTAATTATTATTTCCTGAACCATGAAAATTGCTCATAAATCCAAACGTACCCGCACATTGTCATCCTACCACATCAGAGGGAGGGATAGAGAACAATCTGAATCATTAAGAAATATCCACTAGAGGAACAAATCTTTTAGCATGACGTAAATATTTTATGAACAATCAAAATATTGGCAAGTGGCATCTTAATAGATCCATCCATAAATAGGAATGTTGTTTGGACAACTACAATCAAATACTCATCAAAAGATTATATCAAATAATCTATAAAGATTACACCAAAATTTATCTATTAAATATTATCCAGAGAAGATAATATTCTTCTAATAAACCTTAGAGAAGGTAATCATCCAATGTCATTATTTTTATACAATATTTAGATCCAGATAATATACGTAAAAAATTTGCAAACTTATTAGAAGAATATTGTACTGATCCCATATTCAGAAGCTTTTCACCTGAGAACCTCTGAATATTTAATACATATATGCAAAGTTATATATGCAAAGTTATATATCCATATGCTTAAGTTTGCATATAAAGCTTAGCCGATCCCATCCATGTTGGCCCATTCCATGGTCACACCCGATTTCGATAATCAACATGCACTTAAGTCAATACCCAAAATACAAACTGTTGCTAATCATTTCAGGATATATGAAATCAATTTTAACGGACGTTGTACTGCATCAACGAAGCATCAACATCATCAAATCTGAAGATGACTCATTTTATATTTTATTCTGTATTTTATATTTTATTGAGTCTAGGAATTATTTTGTAAAATCAGTTTTGGTAATACTGGCTTAGGGTTATCCCAGTCCACATTCTAAAAAGCCTATCCATCTTTTACAAAATATTCCAAAATATCTTTGAAAATAATTTCTGATAAAATATTTCAAAAATCTCCTAACAGAACTCATAACCGAGTTCGGCCCGAGTTCGGACCGAACTCTGTCCGAGTTCGGTCAGTTTGTATTCAAACTTCTGTTGCCTCCAAATCTGCGAGCAACGTCTCTTTACGAGATATCTGCATCCGAACTCTGCCCGAACTCTGTCCGAGTTCGGTCCCAGAAAACACCTATAAATAGAGAAGAACTTTTCATTTCAAATCATTCATTCACTCTGCATCTTCTCTTCTCTACTATTCAAGTGTTTTCAAACAATCCAAGATTTTCAAATCATACCTATACACCTCTTAGCCAAAAGCCAGTAATATCAGAGTTGATTTAGAGTCTTTTGGTATTCCAAGAGTTGTAAAGAGGTCGTTCCAAGTTCAGCAACTTTTTTTGTTGTGGAGCTGGTCGTCGCTCGTCACCAAGCATGGTGTTGTGAAGTCGGTCGTGCACTTGTCACCAAGCACGGTGTTGTAAGAGACTGCAAGCTCTCAGTTAAAGCTTGTGCCATAGTGGATTAACATCGAGCAAGAGTACTCGAGACTAGATTAGTCCTCTCAGAGGATACCAGTATATATCGCTGTGTCGCTGAGTTTGAATTCTCTATCTCTTGCTGCATTATATTTTTTGTCTCTTATTTCACTGCCATAGCTAGTTTTTAATTGGTGATTATTTTTCGCTGCACACACATACTCTATTCACCTCCCCTCTAGAGGTGCTCAACGGTCCTACAATTGGTATCAGAGCAGGTTATATTTTTATAACAAACTGTTGGCCCATTGGTCATATGGTCAACCTGATTTTAATAATTGATCAAACTCTGTCTGGATATACGAAGCTAGTCAGAACATCTCGGATTCTTGGACATGATCAAGATTGGCTATCCACTCCATTCAAGACTGAAGATCTGTTTGCCTACTCGAGTCTGTAATTCCTTATGCAATGTATTTTTATTTTATTTGAGTCTAGGAATATGTTGTACACCGAGTCGTACTGGCAAATAGGCTACCCTCAAATGAGTTTAAAATGTTTTTAAAATGACCTCTCAAAAAAGTTTTCAAAAAGGTTTTCAAAAATTACCAAAAGCTTTTTCAAAAACCCTAACTAAACCCTGACTTAACCCTGACAGAACTCGGACCGAGTTCGGCCAGAGTTCGGCCAGAGTTCGGTTGGTGGTCGTTGTGATTTTGAATCTTTGGAACTTGGTCCTCCTGCAGTTGCGGATTTGACCGAGATTTGCTCAAAGAGTTCTGACCGAATTCTGACAGAAGTCTGCCTTTGGAACTCCTATAAATAGAGAAGGATTTCGATCATTTCAATTCACTCATTCACTTTCAATCTTCTCTCTATCTAAAGCTTTCAGTCTTCCAAAGAGTTTTCTAGAGCTTTCAATTTCAGATCCCAAGCCAGTTACAATCCTCTAGTCAATTTGCCAGTACGGTACGGTCTAGAAGTTTCTGAGAGATTGTAATCAGAAGGCTTGATTGAAGAATACCTCTTCACATTTGAAGTTGGACGAGTTCTTCGTATCAAAGCTCGCGTTGTAGAAGTTGCAAGGACTTCGTAAGAAAACTTGCAGTTTTTTCAATAGTAGATTCAACTGGTAGCAAGAGTTCTACCGACTGGATTAGTCCTCAACAGAGGGATACCAGTATACATCGATGTCTTTGCATTTGCTCTCTTAACTTTGCTATTACATTATTTCAGTTGTGATTAATATTCTGTGATTGTGCTGCTAACATTTTTAATTAGCATTTTTTCGCTGCCAACTCTATTCACCCCCCTCTAGAGTATTACGCTTTACTATTTCGTTCCTACAATTGGTATCAAAGCGGGTGTTACAGGTAAAGCAAAGGTAACAGTGCAATTATTTATTCATTTTAATTAACTGTTATATAGATCACAGCACAATACATGGCAACTGTAAAATTCACAAGTGAAGGCCAGGCCACAAACAGACCCCCATTGTTTGATGGTACGAATTATACATATTGGAAAATACGGATGAGTTTCTTCTTGAAATCTCTTGACTTGATTTATGGTCTATTGTTCTTGATGGCTATCAGAAGCCACCTCGTATAAATGTTTGGAGTTTTAGTTGAAAAACCCCATAGCAGATATACAGAGGAGAAAGAAAAGGGCCAGTCTTGACACTGCCATTAATGCTCTTTTTTGTGCTTTAGACAGAACTGAATTTAACAGGGTGTCTATCTGCACAACGGCTAATGAAGTATGGAAGCTACTCGAAGTCACACATGAAGGCACGACTCAAGTCAAGGAATCTAAAGTCAGCAGACTTACTCAAGAGTACGAGGCGTTCAAAATGAAGCCCAATGAAACAGTTACACAAATGTTCGAGAGGTTCTTGGATATTGTAAATCCTTTGTCTTCCCTAGGCAAAGATTACAGTAACCATGAAAAGATTCGCAAACTCCTGCGAGCTCTCACCAAGAACTGGATTCCAAAGGCTACTGCAATCATTGAAGGGAACGACCTCACAACTATGTCCCTCGAAGTACTCATGGGTAAGCTACTCACTCATGAACTGGAGCTACAAGATTTTGAAGAGCCTGCACCAAAGGAGAAGACTATCACCCTCAAGGCTCAACACAGAAAAGCTGCTGAAGATGACTCAGACAGCAGTGGATCTGACGCTGAAGATCAAGCACTCATAGCAAGGAAGTTCAAAAGATTCATGAGACATGAGAAGAGAGTCAAAGAAAACAACATCAACAACTGGTACCAAGAATGCTGTCTGCTATAGTTGCAAGAAGAAGGGACACATGAAGAAGGATTGTCCCACAAACTCATTATCAAGCAAGAAGAGCAACAGGTATGAAAAAGGGAACCTGAAGAGATCAACATCACGGAAGTATGCCAACACCCGTATATGGCATGAAAGTGAAGACAGCGACTCAGAAGACGAACAATCAGAAGACGCTACAAATGTATGCTTTATGGCATCCGATCAGGTACCTACTGAACCTGTAGTTGATACTTATGATGACTTCACCTTTGAGCAATTAGGAGATGCCTTCAGTGACCTGATGACTGATTACAGGAAACTGCGTAGTAAGTATCAGACCTCTAAGAAGGTACTCAAAGAGTACAAAGGTAAAATAGGTAGACTTACCGACCTACTAGCCGAGGTTAGAAATAATGTTAGTGAGTCTAGTGAGCTTTCTTCAATAAAGCTCTTATTTCACGAGACTACCAAGTCATCTGAAGAAAAACAAAGTTATCGACCAACTGAAAGAAGAACTTTTCATAGAGAAGAAAAGTCTTCGATGTGCACAAATCAGAATGGAATCACTCACTTCTGATTATACTAAGTTGTATGACACTTCCAAAAGATTGGAAATTAGGTTAGGAAAACAGCCTGAGCCTGCTTCCTTCCCTAACACGTGTCACTTACCGAGAAATCGGAACATTCCCAAGTCAAACACTGTCAGACCTAACCCTATCAAACCTTTACCCCAAAAGGTTAAGCCCAAACAAGATTATAGGTATGCTTTCTTCTATACTAGAAAACCTAAACCTACCAACCATGCACACCACTCAGCTTTCAACACTCGACATGCACAATGTCATTATTGTGGCCTTATTGGTCATATATCATCTGCATGTAGAATGAGAAAGCTTGTTGATTTAAATGTTTATGCTTGGATACCTAAAGCTAACAATTCAGGACCCTACAAGAAGTGGGTACCAAAGGTTTCATCTGCAAACTGTTTTGTAGGTGGAACACCCTTCACATGCTAGAAGCAAATGGATCCTCGACAGCGGTTGCTCACGGCATATGACCGGTGATGCTACCCTATTTGCAACACTGTCGAAGAAAAAGAAGGAAGGCTATGTCTCCTTCGGTAATAACTTGAAAGGGTATATTATTGGTATCGGTGATGTTGGTAAGTCTCCCTATCCTGTGATTAAGGATGTCTGTCTGGTTACCGAGTTGAAACATAACCTACTCAGCATAAGTCACCTAGCTGATCATGGTTATGGAATCAACTTTGGCAAAGACAAATGTACTATAGTTGATAGCTCAACTGGTAGTACTATCTTTGAAGGTATCAGGGAAGACAATATATATGTTTTCTATTTGTTAGAAGAAACTAACATTTCAGGTAGATGCTTAATGGCCAAAGTGATGAGAGTCATCTGTGGCATATGAGACTCGGTCACGCTAATATGATACAATATCAAGATTATCCACAAAGAAGCTAGTACGCGGTTTACCGGACATTACATTCAAGAAGGATTTGGTATGCAGCCAATGTGAAAGGAACAAAGCTACCAGATCCACATTCAAGTCAGTAAACGCAGTATGTACTACTAGACCTCTATAATTGCTTCATATGGACTTATTTGGTCCTAGCAGAGTTGCTAGCCTCGGAGGTAAACTTTATGCTTTGTAATTGTAGATGATTTCTCTAGATACACGTAGGTATATTTCTTGACACGCAAGAATGATGCATTATCCGAATTTGTCGCCTTTTGCAAGAAAGTTCAGAATGAAAAAGGTTACATGATCACTCGCATTAGAAGCGTTCATGGTGGCGAATTCGAGAATGCTGATTTTGAGCAATTTTGTGACACACACGATTTTATACACGAGTTCTCCTCCTCTAGGACTCCACAACAAAATGGAGTTGTGGAACGTAAGAACAGAACTCTAACCGAAATGGCCAGAGTAATGTTAAACCAGTTTAGTCTACCCAAATTTTTGGGCTGAAGCTGTCAACACAGCTTGCTTTGTTCTCAATAGAGTTCTAATTCGACCCAAATCGAAGAAGACTCCATTTGAGTTATAGTTTGATAGAATTCCTTCAGTTTCATACTTTAGAATTTTTGGTTGTAAATGTTTTATTCTTAATACAATAGACAATTTGGGAAAATTTGATAAAAAGGCCGATGAAGGTATATTTTTAGGTTATGCGGCCAAGAGCAAAGGATACAGAGTCTTCAACAAACGTACCATGATCATCGAAGAGTCAATCAATGTCACTTTTGATGAATTGAATCAAATGACAATTGATGACAATGACGAAGATACATCTGTACCAAGCTCAACTCCAGCTAATTCTCAACCAAGCTCTGCACTAGCTGAACCTCCTAGAGAAGATCCAGGAACCAGCTACCTTCAAATCAAGCGAAAAGGTTGAAATTTACAGCTAATCATCCAAAGGATTTGGTAATTGGTGATATTACCAAGGGAGTAAGTACTCGTACATCCTGTAGAGATATTGTTTCTAGTGTTGCATTTATTTCACAGCTAGAACCCAAAACTATTGATGAAGCATGTAATGATAGTTTTTGGATAGATGCTATGCAAGAGGAATTAAACCAATTTGAACGGAATCAAGTTTGGGAACTTGTTCCCAGGCCTGTTGATCATCCGGTCATTGGCACCCGTTGGGTATTCCGAAACAAACTGAATGAGAATGGTTTAGTGACTCGTAATAAGGCTCGACTCGTAGCTCAAGGATACAATCAAGAAGAAGGTATCGACTACGATGAGACTTATGCCCCAGTTGAGATTAGAATCCATTCGTATGTTATGTGCATTTGTATGTTTTCATGATTTCAAACTTTTTCAAATGGATGTAAAGAGTGCTTTTTTAAATGGCTTTATAAAAGGAAGTTTTTGTAGCTCAACCTCCAGGTTTCACGGATTTTAAAAACTCAGATCATGTTTTCAAGTTGAAGAAAGCCTTATACGGTTTAAAACAAGCACCTCGTGCTTGGTATGATTGTTTAAGTTCTTTTCTACTTGACAACGGTTTTTCAAAAGGCAAGGTTGACACTACACTGTTTATTAAATCTTTTAATGGCAAGCTGCTTTTAATTCAAATCTATGTTGATGATATTATATTTGGATCTACTGATGAATCTCTGTGTCAAGAATTTTCTAAGTGTATACAGAATGAGTTTGAGATGAGCATGATGGGAGAGCTGAAATTCTTTTTCGGATTGCAAATCAAACAAATTGATAATGGGACATTCATAAATCAAGCCAAGTACACAAAAGACTTGCTAAAGAAGTTCGATCTGAACAATGTCAAACCTATTGGCACTCCAATGACAACTTCAACAAAGCTTGATTCAGATGAACAAGGCAAGCCAGTCAACACACATAAGTATCGAGGTATGATTGGTAGTTTACTTTATTTAACTGCTAGTCGTCCAGATATAATGTTTAGTGTTTGCCTGTGTGCACGTTTTCAAGCTAACCCAAAGGAATCACATCTGTCCGCAGTTAAGCGTATCTTTCGATACCTTAAAGGCACTGCTTCTGTTGGCTTGTGGTATCCCAAAACTAAGTCCTTTGACCTTATTGGTTATTCGGATGCAATTTTGCTGGATGCAAAGTTGATAGAAAAAGTACAAGTGGCACATGTCATTTCTTAGGCAAAGCTTTAGTCTCTTGGTTTAGTAAAAAGCAAAATTCTGTAGCCCTATCAACAACAGAGGTGAGTACATCGCCGTAGGACGTTGTTGTGCTCAGATTTTGTGGATGAAACAAACCTTAGAAGACTATAATTTATTTTACACATATATTCCCATTTTCTGTGATAACACGAGCACTATTAATTTGACTAAGAATCCAGTATGTCACTCTCGTACTAAACATATCGAGATTAGACATCATTTTCTTAGAGATCATCATCAAAATGGAGATATAAACCTTGTGTACATAGATACTGAAAATCAACTAGCTGACATCTTCACTAAACCTCTAGCGGAAGATCGTTTCAATTATTTACGTCGAGAATTAGAAATTTTGGACGTCAATAATATTAATTGATTTTTTTTATGATTATATATCATTATGCAAAAACTATGTTAGAGACAAGCCAATAAAGAGTCTGTCTGTCACCATAACTACGATTGAAGCGAAGCGGTACTTAAGAGTTCCCCGGTGAACCTCCGCCAGCTGGGACAGTACTCCTACAGCTAATATGAGACAATTGTGTAACGACATTTAATTCATAAAATATAATTATGTTAATTGAAAGCTAAAATAACTAATCTTTGAATTAAATATTTGAAATGAGACAATGAAAAAGAATGGCAAAAAAAATCAACTTTACAGAACCCTAGGCGAATTCGGCCAGAGCTCTGACCGAATTCGGCCCGAGTTCGGTTGAGGGTGTCTGGTTATATATACAGAACCCGAGCAGCCCTTCTTCTTCATTGCTTCCAAACTATTTCAAACAGCAGCAGCATCCGACCCGAGCATCAAAACCCTAGTTCTTCACCACCCTATTCCATCCAATCCAAGTGGTAAAATCTCTCCAAAATTTGGAATAGTGCGGAGATCGTCGTTCTCTACGATATATCTTGAGTTCGTGAGGTATAACTCCATCTCTCTCCACCTTTCAATTAGTGCATTTTTATTCCAATTTGCACATATGGCACCTAAATTCAATCCATCTAAGAGAAAGAAGACGACCCCTAGTGAGGAAGGGTCATCTTCGCATCCACATACGGATTCACTCTTTTCGCCGGTCCAAACGAGCGACGGTGCGTTCGACGGGTTTTCTTTCAAACCCTCGACCAAGCCCTACTGTGGTATGGTAATTTTTCTATGCGATCCATATGCACAGGCGCTCTAGTCAAATGGACTGTTTTTCCTGATCATCATCATTTATTTGAGGCATTAGGGTTACACTTATTTGTTAAAATTTGCTTTCCTATAGCAACTAATGCCATTAGATTATTCTATTGCAATCTCATATTAGACACTTTCGATGTGACCACACGTGTTAGAGGTATTGATATCAATTTCGATGATAGCCTCTTAGCGGAGATCCTTGGTATCCCTAACGAAGGTGAACCGCTAGTCGATATCACTGATTTTGACTTTCCTGAAGGCACGACACTCGCAAGTTTCAAAGCAGAACTCTGTGCACCTGATAGAGTATGCTCTGGAAAGTTCAAGGCTAACAACCTGAACTTGTTTAACTATGAATTGCATCGCATCATCTATTCTACTATTCTTCCAAAATCTACTTCAAAGGATGATGTGACTTCTCTTGAGCTGTCCGCCATGTACCACATTCTTAAGGGGATTCCATTTTCTGCCCCTAAGACCATGATTCAGATGATGGGTCGTTGTCGTGCAAGAGATAGAAATCTCTTTTACGCGATGATTCTTCCACACATCTTTCAGCGCTTCGATATCGATCTGTCGACTTGTACTCAGGACCCTAAGCCCAAGTTTTTTCAGTTATCTCGTCGTAGCATGACTGCTACAGCTCCACCTATTGCTCCTCCTACTGCACCTCCTCCACCACCTCATCAGTATGCCATGACATTTGAGGGCATACATCAGCATTTATCTGCTTTGTACGTCTCGATGACGGACATGGCTCGCGAGCGTGAGTTCCGCGACGTCACCCGTTATCAGGCGATGGCAAACTCCTTGGTTGATCTTCGTTTCGCTCAGACTGGTCATTCAGCCGGTTCCATCCCTCGAGATCCAGCTTTTTCGGGTTACCGCTGTAAGGATGAGGCTATCCATGCCTACTTCCAGCCAGGTAACGCCTATGATTGGTATCGTGCACCTCGTGACTACGTTGGTGAGTTCTATGCTGGCGCCCATACTCATCCCTCTGGCGCTGGTACTTCTGGTGCTGGTCCTTCAGGACATGCTGGTCGAGCTGATGTTGGTGATGACGAGGATAGTGATGAGGAGATGTGATTTAATTTTTTAGTGACATTTTATTGTACACTTGGAAATGCTCCAACATTTCAAGTTTTTATCAGTATTTCTTTTATTTTTATCAGTACTTTCTAGTTATTATCAGCACTTTGTAGTTTGATTCAGTTCTATTATCATTCATGGCCATGTTTATGGTGTTTCAGTTATGGCATTTCAATTTATTTCAGCACTTTGTTTTAATTATTAGCACTATCTCTTTATACTGCTTCTTCATTACAAACTGCCTGTGAAATAGCATGCCTGAGATTTTTTTCTTGAAACATTACATGCCTGTTATGATAATCTGTAACAATACATGCTGTAATGTATTTCTCAAATTTTTATGCCTTTTATATGTTTCTCACTATTTGTTACTTATGCATTGATTACGGGGGAGCCTTCTCTTTTGCAATTATTTTGCTAAGTGACAAAGGGGGAGAAAATTAAAGATCTAACATTTCTTTTGAGATTATACAGGATATGAACAATTTCTACTTTTTGATATTTTTTGAACAAGCTTAGCTTAATGTTATATCATTCATAGTTTGTCAATTATCAAAATGGAGGAGATTGTTGGCCCATTGGTCATATGGTCAACCTGATTTTAATAATTGATCAAACTCTGTTTGGATATACGAAGCTAGTCAGAACATCTCGGATTCTTGGACATGATCAAGATTGGCTATCCACTCCATTCAAGACCGAAGATCTGTTTGCCTACTCGAGTCTGTAATTCCTTATGCAATGTATTTTTCATTTTATTTGAGTCTAGGAATATGTTGTACACCGAGTCGTACTGGCAAATAGGCTACCCTCAAATGAGTTCAAAATGTTTTTAAAATAACCTCTCAAAAAGGTTTACAAAAAGGTTTTCAAAAAGGTTTTCAAAAAGGTTTTCAAAAATCACCAAAAGCTTTTTCAAAAACCCTAACTAAACCCTGACTTAACCCTGACAGAACTCGGACCGAGTTCGGCCAGAGTTCGGTCAGAGTTCGGTTGGTGGCCGTTATGATTTTGAATCTTTGGAACTTGGTCCTCCTGCAGTTGCGAATTTGACCGAGATTTGCTCAAAGAGTTCTGCCCGAATTCTGCCCAAATTCTGACAGAAGTCTGCCTTTGGAACTCCTATAAATAGAGAAAGATTTCGATCATTTCAATTCACTCATTCACTTTCAATCTTCTCTCTATCTAAAGCTTTCAGTCTTCCAAAGAGTTTTCTAGAGCTTTCAATTTCAGATCCCAAGCCAATTACAATCCTCTAGTCAATTTGCCAGTGCGGTACGGTCTAGAAGTTTCTGAGAGATTGTAATCAGAAGGCTTGATTGAAGAATACCTCTTCACATTTGAAGTTGGACGAGTTCTTCGTATCAAGCTCGCGTTGTAGAAGTTGCAAGGACTTCGTAAGAAAACTTGCGGTTTTTCCAATAGTGGATTCAACTGGTAGCAAGAGTTCTACCGACTGGATTAGTCCTCAACAGAGGGATACCAGTATACATCGCTGTCTTTGCGTTTGCTCTCTTAACTTTGCCTTTACATTATTTCAGTTGTGATTAATATTCTGTGATTGTGCTGCTAACATTTTTAATTAGCATTTTTCGCTGCCAACTCTATTCACCCCCCCTCTAGAGTATTACGCTTTACTATTTTGTTCCTACACAAACCTCAGAGAGTATATATATGGCAGCCGTGAAATCAATATTCAACGGTGAAGGGCAATCCACAAATAGACCTCCCCTATTTGATGGAACAAACTATACCTATTGGAAAACACGAATGACATTCTTCTTAAAATCTCTTGACTTTGATCGTTGGTCTATAGTCATTGATGGTTATAAGAAACCAGCACCCACAGTGGTTGAAGGCCATCTTGTAGACAAGCCTCATGACAAATACACTGAAGCTGAAAAAGCTAAGGCTAGTCTAGATGCTCGTGCCATCAATGCACTATTCTGTGCAATTGACAAAACAGAGTTCAACAGAGTTTCAACCTGTAAGACGTCTCACGAAATTTGGAAACTTCTTGAGGTAACTCATGAAGGTACTTCCCAAGTGAAGGAATCCAAAATTAGTAGACTGACACAGAAATATGAATCTTTCAAGATGAAACCCCGGTGAGTCAATTACACAGATGTTTACTCGTTTCCTTGATACAACTAATCCTCTGCAATCTTTTGGCAAGAATTACAGCAATCATGAGAAGATCAGAAAAGTGCTACGGGCTCTAATCAAGAACTGGAATCCAAAAGCCACAGTAATTATTGAAGGAAACGATTTCACCACTATGTCCTTGGAAATACTGATGGGGAAGCTGATGACCCATGAACTTGATTTGCAAGAGTTTGAAGAAGCAACACCAAAAGAAAAATCTATTACTTTCAAAGCTCAAGCAAGAAAATCAATATGTAATGACTCTGATGAAGAATCATCAAGTGGTGATGAATAGGCCCTACTTGTGAAGAACTTCGAAGATTCCTAAAGTTTTAGAAATCAAGCAGAAGGAAGAAAGATGTCCAAGAAAGCAATGAAGATGAAACCATTTGCTTTGGATGCAAGAAGACAGGGCACATGAAGAAGGACTGTCCAACTTCAAAGAAAAGCAGTCCATATGACAGATCAAGATCAAGCAGAAAAGCAACATCCGGTCGAAAGTATGCCAACACAAGTATCTGGCATGAAAGTGATGCCAGTGATACAGAAGAAGAGGATAGACCCTGCGGCAATGCAAATGTCTGTCTTATGGCATTTGATAAGGTATCTTCAAACCCTCTATATGATGATTTTACTTTCGATGAATTAGAAAATGCCTTTAGCGAATTACTTGAAGATCACAAAACTGTGCTCGACAAGTATAAGCAATCTCGAAAAGAGATTAAGGCATACACAAACGAGTTAGCTAGACTGTCCAATCTTATTGAAGATATAAGAGAGATGTCTACTACCGGTAACACGGAAGAGATAGCCAAACTCAAGGTAGACTATCATGAGGCTATCCTCAAAATTGAAAAGAAAGAAAGAGACTATGTCAAGATGCAAGAACTATATGACATAGAGAAGAAGAAGCACCTAGTAACAGAACAAAGACTCTCAGATATGACTGCTAGATATGAAGAGTCTATTGCGATTTCTAAAAAGTTAGAAATCAAGTTAGGCAAACAGGCAATACCTGTGACACAGCCTAAATTTAGTCCTAATGCTAAGCATACACCTAAAGGACTAAAAATAAGAAAGCACAGAAGAAACACGAATATCATCATGCTTTTACTTATAGGTTCTCCAAACCAAACAAGCATGTAAACACAGTTATGACCACATCTGGTTCTAAACTTACTTGCACTTATTATGGCACGCATGGACACATATCACAGTATTGTTTAGCAAGAAAGCTTGTTGACAATCACACTTTAATCTGGAGACCTAAAGCTAATCAGAATGGACCCTTCAGAAAATGGGTACCAAAGGATTCATCTACTTGTCTTGTAGGTGGACCCTCAACCCTCTCATGCTAGAAGCAAATGGATCCTCGATAGCGGATGTTCGCGACACATGACTGGTGATGCATCTTTGTTCGCTACGCTATCGATGAAGAAATAAGGATGTCTCCTTCGAAAATAATTTGAGAGGTGATATAATTGGTAATGGTACTGTAGGTATTTCTCCCTATCCAGTAATAAAGAATATTTGTCTAGTAACAGAATTGAAACATAACCTATTAAGCATAAGTCATTTGGCAGATAATAGTTATGGTATCAATTTTGTGAAAGATAAATGTTCCATATATGATATGTCATCTGGTGATCCAATATATAAAGGGATCAGAGAAGACAATATTTATGTTTTTTTTCTGGAGAATACTAATAATGCAGGTAGGTGCCTAGTAGCCAATCAAGATGAAAGCTGGCTATGGCACATGAGACTAGGACATGCAAATATGGATACTATCTCACGACTAAGTACAAAGAAGTTGGTAAGAGGACTCCCTGAGATTCCATTCAAGAGAGATATGGTATGTGCTGACTGTGAAAAGAACAAAGCACATAGGTCTACTTTTAAATCCATCAACGCTGTAAGTACTTCTAGACCTTTGCAGTTAATTCACATGGATTTATTTGGTCCTAGTAGAGTCGTTAGTCTTGGCGGTAAGCTCTACGCTTTTGTTCTTGTTGATGATTTCTCTCGTTTTACTTGGGTTTATTTCTTATCAAACAAAAGTAATGCAATTTTTGAATTTCAGATATTTTGCAAAAAGGTACAAAACGAAAAAGGCTTCATGATTACTCGTATCCGAAGTGATCATGGTGGCGAATTCGAAAATTCTGATTTCAAAAAGTTTTGTGATGATAGTAGATATTACCACGAATTTTCTTGTCCTAGAACTCCCTAACAGAATGGTGTTGTGGAGCGGAAGAATCGTACTCTAAGCGAAATGGCTAGAGTCATGCTGAATCAGTATAATCTTCCTAAATATTTTGGGCAGAAGCTGTTAGTACAGCCTGTCATGTTTTGAATAGGGTGTTAATTCGACCAATCTCGAAGAAAACACCATATGAGCTTTGGTTTGGAAGAATTCCAAACATTTCTTACTTTAAAGTTTTTGGATGTCGCTGTTTTATCCTGAACACCAAGGATAACTTGGGAAAGTTCGACTCCAAAGCAGATGACGGGACATTTCTCGGATATGCTGCTAAGAGTAAGGGATATAGAATTTTCAATAAAAGATCTATGATTGTTGAAGAAACTATTAATGTTACTTTTGATGAGTTAAATAGTCACAGATCTAGCGACAGTGATGATGAAGATACACATGCAAGGACGGAGAAGAGTTCTGTGAAAGATCTGACCCAAGATGCAAGGACTGAGAAGATCTTTGTGAAAGATCTGACCCAAAAGTATGAATCATTAAAATTCATGCCAGATCATCCAGAAACACTCATCATAGGTGATGTATCTAAAGGTGTAAGTACACGTTCATCTCTTAAAGATTCTGATATAGCAGCAAATGTAGCATTCATTTCTCAAATAGAACCTAAGAATGTAGATGATGCTTTTACTGATGAGTTTTAGATGCATGCCATGCAAGAGGAACTAAATCAATTTGAGAGAAACCAAGTTTGGGAACTCGTTCCTAAACCTATTGGTCAATCGATAATTGGTACCAAATGGGTGTTCCGAAATAAACTCAGTGAAGATGGACAAGTTCTACGCAACAAAGCACGTCTAGTGGCACAAGGTTATAATCAAGAAGAAGGAATTGATTATGATGAGACCTATGCTCCTGTTGCTAGACTAGAAGCCATCCACATGTTTTGTGCATTTGCATATTTTAATGATTTTAAATTATTTCAAATGGACGTGAAAAGTGCATTTTTAAATAGATTTTTAAAAGAAGAAGTTTTTGTGAAACAACCCCCTGGTTTTGAAGATTTTCAAAAACCTGATCACGTCTTCAAGCTTAAGAAAGCCCTTTATGGACTCAAACAAGCACCTCGTGCTTGGTATGAACGCCTAAGTGCCTTCTTACTTGATAATGGATTTTCAAAAGGAAAGGTTGATACTACTTTGTTTATAAAATCCTTGAATGATGATATCCTCCTTGTGCAAATTTATGTAGATGACATAATATTCGGTTCTACTAACAAAAAACTCTGTCAAGATTTTGCTAAGTGTATACATAGTGAATTTGAGATGAGTATGATGGGAGAGCTAAACTTCTTCCTAGGACGTCAAATCAAACAACACTCAAAAGGAACATTCATCAACCAAGCTAAGTACACGAAGGACATACTGAAAAAGTACGACTTCGAGAATGCAAAGCCAATTGGGACTCCTATGGCTACATCTACAAAGCTTGATGCTGATGAAAGTAGCAAACCTGTCGATCAACGTAAGTATCGAGGTATGATTGGTAGTTTATTATATTTTAACTGCTAGTCGTCCTGATATTATGTTTAGTGTTTGTATTTGTGCACGTTATCAGGCAAATCCTAAGGAATCACATCTTAGTGCTGTTAAGCGTATCTTCCGATACCTTAAAGGAACTTCTACAGTCGGCTTATGGTATCCTAAAACCAAATCCTTTGACCTGATAGGTTACTCGGATACAGATTTTGTAGGATGCAAAGTGGACCGTAAAAGTACCAGTGGCACATGTCATTTCCTAGGAAAGGCCTTAGTCTCTTGGCTTAGCAAAAAACAAAATTCAGTAGCATTATCAACAACTGAGGCTGAGTATATCGCCGCAGAACGTTGTTGTGCTCAGATTTTATGGATGAAGCAAACCTTAGAAGACTACAATCTGTACTACACTAAAGTTCCTATTTATTGTGACAACACTAGCACTATTAATCTGACTAAGAACCCTATCTGTCATTCACGCACAAAGCACATAGAGATAAGACATCATTTTCTTCGTGATCATCAACAACACGGGGATATCTGCTTAGAATTTATTGACACAGATCATCAACTAGCAGACATATTCACAAAACCATTGGCTGAAGACCGTTTTAACATAATGAGGCGTGAGCTCGGTATACTTGAATTTTCAGATTCATAATGTAATATGGTAATTAAAATTAATTTTATGACTTGCAACTTTGAAATTTATTTAATGGAAATTATTTTTGGGTACAAACCTAAAAAGGGTATGTCTGTCACCACGACTACGGTCGAAGCGAAGCGATACTTAAGAGTTCCCCGGTGAACCTCCGTTAGCTGGGACAACCCCTACAGTTAACCCATAAATAGAGTTCGTTATTAAATAGTAGAGTCAAAAGTCATAAAAATTACTTTTAACCAACCAAAACTGCATTTATTGTCTCAGGAATACAAGTGACCGAACTCGGGCCGAACTCTGACCGCGTTCGGACCGAATTCGGACCGAGTTCGGTCGGCGCTGTATTGATTCCAGAAACGAACAGCCGACTTTAAACCCTATAAATTCACCTCTTTCAATCATCTTTTCCACACACCAACTCGTGGAAACTTCTTCTTCCTCCCTAAAATTTCTTCCTCCTCCATCCTAGCAAGGAATCTAAGAGATCTGGTGGGCATATTCAACATTCTCATCTTCCTCCTTTCTCAAAAAGGTATTCCTTTTTCTTTTCTACTTTCTCCATGGCTCCTAAACGTCATAGAGGAACATCTTCCCAAGGTGCCTCCTCCTCTTCTGATTATACACCTGCTAGTCTTTTTAGTCCAGGACGACCAATAGATGCAGAAGACTATGATTCTACTTTGTTTCCGGACAAAGAGTTTTCTGATCTTTGGTTCGATTCTTTTTCTGGCCGTAAGATTTGCAATGGAGCTTTTGTTAACTTTACCATATTTTCTGAATATGCTCCTACTTTTGATTACTTAGGCTACCGAGACTTTTTCGAGGTAGCAGAAAATATTTTTGATAATGCTGTCCGAATGTTTTACTGCAATTTGCAAGTAAAACCTAACGAAAACTTCTATTCTTGTGTTGCTGGGCAAGTATTAGAATTTAGTGCTACCGACATCAGTGAATTTTTCCAGGTTCCTGATCTTGGTGAAGCATTGGTTGACATTACACATATCCAATTCCCTGCTGATGTTACCCTAGCCTCTTTTAGGGAACTCATTTGTCATCCAAACCCTGTTCCTCGTAGGGTTTATTCAAAGCATTTGAACCAATCTTTTTATGAACTTCATCGCATGATTTTCTCTGTACTCCTTCCAAAGAAAGGATCCACAGATGAAGTGACCTTCTTGGAACTCTCTGCTTTATACCATATTCATTTTGGTATTCCATTCTCTATTCCAAAAACCATGATGTCCTGGATGCTGAACTGCAGAAATACAGGAAGGAATCTGGTATATCCTATGCACTTGGCGTCTATCTTTCGTCGTTTTGAGATTGATCTTCAGACTTGTGCATTCTTCTCCACTCCTATCGAGCTTACCAGATCCCGCCGATTTCCTGCTCCTCCTCTGCCTCCTGGAGCTCAGCCTGCTCCAGCTGCAGACGCTGAGATTCCTGATGCTGCTCCTGCTCCAGCCCCTGTCCCGGGATTTGATCCAGTTTTCTATCAGCGCTTTGATGATTTTGTTGCTATATCTGCGCAACGTCATCAAAGTTATCTTGATTCAGAGTTCCGACGCATCACTCAGGCTCAGGTGCTGAGGAATGGGATTGCTGACCTCCACTATAGCCTAGCCCATGATCCGGTCCATCCGATCACCATCCTGCCTCACCCAGGCTTTCCGGGTCCTCGGTTCACAGATGAGGCTTCCTTCCAGCACTTCGACCCCACTGCAGCCTACTTTCCTCTAAAGGCTCCTGGTGCTGACGACCCCACTATGTGACGCGGGTTCAGCTTTTGGATAGTGGATACTTGTTAGATGATGATATTTATGTTTTGATGTAGTTTTTCTTTTTATGTCTAAACTCATTAGTTAGACATTTTCTGATGATTGTATTCAGCACTTTTTAGTATGACATTTCTAGTACTTTATTTCCAGCATTTTCTTTCCATAGTAGTTGTTTTATGCTGTGATCATGTCTCTTTTGCTTCACTTTGTCTTTTGTTGTCTATTGTTGGCTTCACACATTATGGAGGAGCCAAGTCATTTTACTATTTGACAAAGGGGGAGAAAAAGAGTACACATATACCAAAAAGAGTAGAAATCCAAAAACAAACTGAACCATCTCAAACTCAACCATCTCATTTATTCAGGTACTTGTATTTTGTTATATTTTATAAGATATATTTTGGTATAGACTCAAGTTTGTCAATTATCAAAATGGAGGAGATTGTTGGTCCATTCTATGGTCACACCCGATTTCGATAATCAACATGCACTTAAGTCAATACACAAAATATACAAACTGCTGCTAATCATTTCAGGATATATGAAATCAATTTCAACGGACGTTGTACTGCATCAACGAAGCATCAACATCATCAAATCTGAAGATGACTCATTTTATATTTTATTCTGTATTTTATATTTTATTGAGTCTAGGAATTATTTTGTAAAATCAGTTTTGGTAATACTGGCTTAGGGTTATCCCAGTCCACATTCTAAAAAGCCTATCCATCTTTTTACAAAATATTCCAAAATATCTTTGAAAATAATTTCTGATAAAATATTTCGAAAATCTCCAAACAAAACTCATAACCGAGTTCGGACCGAACTCTGTCCGAGTTCGGTCAGTTTGTATTCAAACTTCTGTTGTCTCCAAATCTGCGAGCAACGTCTCTTTACGAGATATCTGCATCCGAACTCTACCCGAACTCTGTCCGAGTTCGGTCCCAGAAAACACCTATAAATAGAGAAGAACTTTTCATTTTAAATCATTCATTCACTCTTCATCTTCTCTTCTCTACTATTAAAGTGTTTTCAAACGATCCAAGATTTTCAAATCATACCTATACACCTCTTAGCCAAAAGCCAGTAATATCAGAGTTGATTTAGAGTCTTTTGGTATTCCAAGAGTTGTAAAGAGGTCATTCCAAGTTCAGCAACTTTTCTTGTTGTGGAGCTGGTCGTGCGCTCGTTACCAAGCACGGTGTTGTGAAGTCGGTCGTACACTTGTCACCAAGCACGGTGTTGTAAGAGACTGCAAGCTCTCAGTTAAAGCTTGTGCCATAGTGGATTAACATCGAGCAAGAGTACTCGAGACTGGATTAGTCCTCTCAGAGGGATACCAGTATATATCGCTGTGTCGCTGAGTTTGAATTCTCTATCTCTTGCTGCATTATATTTTCTGTCTCTTATTTCACTGCCATAGCTAGTTTTTAATTGGTGATTATTTTCCGCTGCACACACACACTCTATTCATCCCCCCTCTAGAGGTGCTCAACGGTCCTACAATCCAAACTGAATAAGTTTGCATATTAATAAGCTTAGCCGATATCCATAGTCACAAAAGTTTGCAGAAGTTTACATCAGAAGCTTAGCCGATCCCATCCAAACCTGAGAACCTCTGCATTTTTTTAAAACAAAATTAAAGAACATTTGCAACAAAAGGCCATATTACTCTGGATCATAAAAATTTTGATCGAACAATCAAAACCTTAAATTAAATTAGATCTTACGATCTAGGGTTCCTAAACAACAACAAAAATTAAATCTAAACCTTCAATCTCATAAATCAAACAAGGAGGCTCTGATACCACTTGTTAGAAATTGTTGTACCCTGTCGGTTCATGAGATGAAGAACATAAATTAAATTGATTGCGGAAGCGTACCTGAATCTATTGCTTGACTTGATGGATGTTGAAGTGATCGTCTGTTTATTGGGTTCGATCTTCCAACTTGCTACGACCCTTAATGACAAAGGTGAATCCGAATCCTTTGTCCCTCTCTTTCTGTTGATGGGGATGCAGAAGAAAAAAAGAGAAACCTCTCTTTTGGTGGTCGTATAAGTTGGGGACCATAACCCTAATGAATACACATATTTATATATGTGTTGATATTTCTAATTTGGCCCCTCATCAAATTATAATTATCTCCGGTATCTACACATTAATTCTATGACAATTATACCCTTAAGCCAATTTCCAAATAGACCACTTTAATTTGGTTTAATTATTTAGATAGCCCAAACATAATTAATTTTACATTGTGGCCCCTTAATTATTGAATAATTCCAACACCTAGATCCACAATGTGAAGGTTACACATCCAAAAATTTCACCGATCCCATATAATCAAGATATGGAAATGTGTATGGGAATTATTTTGGTCATATGAGGATTATATGCAAGAATTAGCAAGGATAAAATAAGAAAATCAAGAAAAAAAATATATGTTGTTGTGATTTTGATAAACCTAAATATCACTACAACAAAAAGATCTATTAATGACGCTTGATAAGTGGATTTCATGATGGCTGATAAAGAAGCGTCATCAAAGTTCAGCAAGACTCCATTCTATGACTGTGTCCAGTATAAACATTATAGATAGTCTTTCAGTCATACGAGCGTCATGAAAAAAAGTACCAAAATTTAAGTTAAAACCTCCACTCCCCCGCACTTCTCCCGCACTTAAGAAAAAACCCAGCCCTCATCCTCTCTCTTTCTCCTTCTCCTTCTCCTTCTCCCCCCGCTCCCTAACTCCCCAACTCGCCGAGAGATGATGGATTACGCTCGAGAGATGATGGATTTGGAGACTCTCGTCACTCGCACGCTCAAGAAGAAGGGCGTACTTGCCAAAATTAGGGTTTGTCCCTCTCTCTCATTTTTCTCAAATTAGGGTTTCTCTTCGAAAATTAGGTTTTTCTGATCGATGTATTCCTATAGGAGAATCTGTATACTAGGGTTTCTTCCGGATCCCTCCGTAGCTCCGGTACCGCAGGGGCAGCTGAAGCTAAGCTCGACGAGCTCCGTGGCCTCCTCGACAAGCCGGCGGGCGACCCGCTCAAGATCGTCGACATCGGTGCGGGCGCCTGGGGCAGCGTCTTCACCGCCCTCCTGCCGGAGGGCTACAGCCGGTTCCGCGACAAGATCTAGGTATGCATAATTTTTAAGGAAAATTAGTCACCAAAAATATAAACCTAGCTAGAAAAGGTGATGATGGTAATCATTTCATATATACAAAGAGTCAAAGCATGAGGACAAGCGAAGGAAAAAAATTAGTTTTTTTCCTTACTTTCTTTCATTCTTCGTTGATCTGTACTTTTCTCCTTTTTCTTCGGGGAATTGCAACATTTGGTGCAGGCAACAAGTTATTCGTTCAGATGAAACCATTAAGTTAACTTTTTTTTTCTGATATATAATTGTGATGGAGTTGCTTCCTCATACAAGTTTCTTGTCGGATCGATCAATGGACCAACTTCATATGTACCTGGTGTAAACATATATATAAATATTGGTCTACAATTACTCGTTCGGATCTCTTATGTCACCATTCTAAATTTATCTAATGATAGAAATAAGTAATATATGTTGATATGAACTATGAACTTAAAATAAACAACTGATATATGTCCTGTAGGCCACCGCGGAGCAGCTGTTCGAGGTGATAAACTCGAGGGAGGAGGTGATGCGGCGGCTGATACGCAGGTGCGCGTACCTGAAGTGCGTGGAGGCTCGGCTCGAGGAGCGGACGCTGTACGCGGACGAGATACTGAGGGACGGGTTTTGCCTGAACATGATCGAGACGCCGCTATTCCCCGTGAAGGTGGTGACCAACCTGCAGGAGGCCGTGTGGGACGCAAACGTCGTGGTGAACGAGCTGCCGTCGACGGAGACGAGGGAGGTGTTCGAGGAGATCAGCAGGTACTGGATGGAGAGGATCAGCGTCCCCATCATAATCTCGCTGGCCAAGGGCATAGAGGCCTCTCTCGGCCCGGTTCCGCGGATCGTCACTCCTACTCAGATGATCCACTCTGCAAGTAAGGCTTCCTTCTTCCACGCCTGGCCTTCTCTCTCTTTCAATCGTCTTCCTATGCTAAAGATCTTAATGGTTGACTCCCCTGTTAGCTCTGTTTGCTTACTGCCATGGTTTATTTGTGTGAACCAGAAAAAGGGGGTCTTTGAGTCATATACCTAGAGAAAGCCGTAGTTGGGACCAAAGAGTTTGTTGATCTAAGACATCTTTCCAAATTTAATGTTGAAATGATTCCTGATAATTTTATTTTAGTTTGCTTCTTTGGGGTTTCTTCTCTGCATAGTAATAAATATAATAATTACACATCCATATCCCAATATAAAGGGCTTGATAATCTGGAAATTGTTTGGAGATCAAGAATTTGTTCTTGGTTTAGTATCAACAGATTTTCTGCTATTGTTCCTTGCAAAAAATTTTGCACTTGATTAAACTAAGTTTGAGAGTTTGGCTTGATTACGGATTTAAAATCTTATATCTGCAACATACTTTCTAGCAAGATTTTCATACTTGTATTTGGTAATACCCTGCATAGATACTTAGATATCGAGCCTTTTGTGCAACAGTTCCATGCTTAAATCTGTCATTTGATGGATAAACTTTGATTCAAAGCGTATAAAGCTATCTATGTTCTCTCTGCAATCTAATCTGGTACCAAGCAACTTTTCTTTTTTATTGTTGTTCGTAATGACCGAATCAGGAAGTCCTCAAGTTACTATAAGCACATATTCCTTGGCACCTGTTTTTCGAAGAAGTCCTCAAGTTACTAATATGCTTGTTTATTTACTTTAGTTGGGAGCTTTGAAGGTATATTGTATTAAGAGAGATGGTTGCAAAATCTTGGGTATAGCCGTGATAAAAAAAATGGGATCATATGCCTGATACTTGTACTACAGCATTCTTTTCATAGACAAGGACATGGTCTTGTGCTTATAGCTCCATCTGAAAGAATGGAAAGGTATTTGGTTCCCCCACTATGGTTATTTTTCGAATGGAAGTTGCTAGATAATATGTAACAATTATTTAATTACACCTCCTACAGATTTAAAATAATTAAAGAAGTTGGCGAGGGGACGTTCGGAAATGTGTGGCAAGCAATCAATAAAGAGACTGGTGAAGTTGTATGATGTTATCTCTATTGAAAAATTGTTTTCGGTCAATGCCAATATACTAGAGCATCTTTTTTACTATATACTTATACTGTGTTTTATAGGTCGCGATCAAGAAAATCAAGAGAAAGTATTTTTCTTGGGAGGAGTGCTTGAATCTTAAGGAAGTAAAGGTACATTGGAAGACATGAATACTATCTTGCATTCGTCTTCTTTAATTATACCTGAGGCTCTTTTTTTGTATTTTAGACTCTGCAGAAGATAAACCATCCTAATATCGTGATGCTTAAGGAGGTTATAAGAGAAAATAACGTACTATTTTTCGTTTTTGAGTACATGGTATGCATGCTTTTTTATACTTTGCAGTATGATGTGTTCAGATTTATTAAGCTAACGTTGCTTTTCTAACATCTTGTTTGTACTTTGTATGAGGAATGCAATCTCTACGAGTTAATGAAAGACAGGAAGAAACATTTTTCGGAGACCGAAATCAGGAATTGGTGCTTTCAAATATTTCATGCTCTAGCTTACAATCACCAGCGAGGCTCTCTCCACCGTGACCTTAAGCCTGGTATTGCTCGAATATTTCTGTTGATTTAGTTGTTTGCATTTATGGAATTGTGCTGCATAGATCATCCAAAATTTTTTCATATATATGTGTAATGTTGAACCTATTAAGTTAGTACTCTCTTCTCAGTTTAATGGCTAGAAGCTCTTATTCATAAAGAGGTTTCAAGTTGCAGCTAAAGCAGATATGACAATGACAATTAAAATAAAGATATATATATATATATATATATATATATATATATATATATATATATATATATATATATATATATATATATATATGATAATTATGAGACGAACACATTGCCTATTAATATCAGATTTTAAGTTTCACTGGAAACAAAGATACAAACCAAAACAAGTAGAAGAAGCAGAACAAGTAATAGAGAAGGTGAAGGGAAACAGAAGGGACAGCCAGCAGAGCAGAATTTAGGGAGGAGGGAACCTATTACTTATGTTTGCACAACATGGTTACAAATACAAGATACAAAGAACTTAGTCCAGTTCGAGGCTGCTTTATGCAGAAAATTCTGTTATATATGCTTATGAACTCAAAACAAAATTTTAAGACATTGGAGTTTCTTGCTTCCTTTCCATACCTCCAAATGCTTATATTGGTCTCAATTGATATGCAGTTCTGTTGCAAATAGTTCCAAAGGATCATGTGACTGTACTTTGGAAGGGTTTCTAGCTCTAACATAAGGGAGAGGAATGAGGAGCAGATCTAGTGATGCATCAAGATGATGTCAAGCATGTTTCTCTTGTTGTTGCTTGTTCAAGGATGGTATACTATACATCTGCTCGTTCAGTAATTTGGTCTCAATTGATATGCTAAAGTACTCTATTTTGAGACAATGAAATGTAGCTAGCTTAAGTACTCTATATCTGTGAGATGTTGATGTACCCTGTTTTGAGACACTGAAATCGAGAATGGTACTTTATATTACATTTCAATATTTGTTATGAATATGGTTCAAAGTGGTTGTTTTCGAATTGAATTGAGCAGTGTTTGTAATGTAATATATAACATGCAGTATAGAGCGTTATAAATGTGATACAATGACCATATACAGATCATCTATTCATAACGCTTTGAAAAATAAACTGTAGCAGAAATTCAACCTATTAATGACGGTTTTGGAAGAATTATTTATGACGCTTTTAAAAACATTTATAACACCCATTTTCATAACGCTGGATTGAAAAAAAAGCGTCATGGTTTGTAATTAATGATGCTTTTTAGCCGTCATTAAAAGGTATTTTTGTTGTAGTGTATGGATGTCCCTATTCATACCAACAACTACCTCTATCTCATTCCCTCTTATATATATACTAGTCACGTTCACGTGCATTGCACGTATAAAAAAATCAATAATAGTATGAATAAAATATAAAATTCAATTATATCATATATTTTAATATAATTTGAATATATAATATGATTTGTTATGATTTTTTTTAAAATTCTGGATATGTGTTTAATTAGATACTGTTATGTAGTTAGTTTAAACATAATTTTTATTTTAAAATATTCTAGTATCGGATGATTTTTAATTTTTACGTGAGGAGAAAGGGTTCGGTTACCTACACAGAAGATAAAAGGTAGTTAATTTTAAATTTTTTATAAATAAAATGACTGATGGTATACACGACTTAGGCTCAATCTTGAGCCGTTTTGAAGCCCCTTTATATATATATATATTTTTTTTTTATTTTATATATATATTATATATATATATATATATAGATATATCTATATATATATATATAATATATATTATATATATTATTATATATATATATATATATATATATAAAAAATATATATTGAAAATATATATATAAATAGATATATATATATAAAATATATATATATATATATATATATATTGAAAATATATATATATATATTGAAAATTATATATATATATATATATATATATATATATAGATATAATATATAGATCTATTATATATAATATATATTATATATATAAAAAAAAAAAAAAAAAATATATAGATATATATATATATATATATTATTATTGAAAATATATATATATATTGAAAATATATATATATATGAAATATATATATATATATTTTCAATATATATATATATATATATATATTATATATATATATATATAGATATATATATTATATATATTGAAAAAAGGGTACTTCATTGATATAAATGAGTCATAATACACAAAATTACACCATTTTGAACTTAAAACTACATTGTAGATCTCAGCCCATACTCGCTATATCCGCTTCTATGTTATTGATAATGCCGCTAATAGACATTGCCGCTTCTTCGAACACCCCCTATTTCTTTCTCCATACATTCCATACGGATGACAGTAATCGAATGCGTGCTTTATCAAATATTTCTCTTCCTGATTCTTTAACCTTTTGGTCTCCTCAACTATGTCAAGAAGTAAATCTGGGCTCTTGCCGTTAAGCCCAATTCTACTCCATGCATGACGCCATACCTGGCTTGAGAAGGGACAAGAGAAGAACAAGTGATTTCTGTTTTCTATCCCGCCATTGCATAGCACACATGCTTGATTTGGGATGGAGATCCAATCAGCGTCAGTCTTTCCTTCGTAAGCAGTCAGTCTCGGATAGCTTTATATAGACACAGCTTCATCTTCGTGGCCGCTTTCTGCATCCAAACTATCTCCGCCCAATCAACCCTCGGCCCTTTACTTCGAACCTTCTCATAGATCAGTTTCGACGTCGGCGATGTACCCGACATGCCTTTCCAAACCCATCTATCTTCCTCTATCACCATATATAGGAATGGAACTAATCTCTGAAGCAAGCCACTATCCCACTGCTCGGAGGTTAGTACTCCAGTGCCCATTATGAATAAGCACTGCCAGTGGCTCGTCCGCCCTGCCCAAGTTAAAAGTTGGCCACCCCATCCGATCTATCATGCTTTGTTGCTGACACCAACCAAAGATTTGTAGACTTCCCATCATGTATTTCCCTTCGGATACTACTCTTTAACTTTGTTCGAATTTGGAGAATATTTTTGAAAGTGACTGAGAAGTTATTATCAATAACTTGCATCCAGAAATTTTTGTCCTTCAAATACCGACTTCTAGTCCATTGGGCCCATAGTGATTTGCCGTCTAGGAATTGCCAAGCCAGTTTGTAAAGAGCGACCTCACGGAGGGTTCAGAGTGACTGGAGACCAACCCCCATCCTCCTTTGGCCGAGTCAGGTCGTCCCGTCCAATCATGTGAATCCACCCCTCCAAAGAAAATTAGCACACAGACTCTCTATCTTTTTAATAGTCCTATCTGGAATAAAGATAGATTGCAACCAATAACTAGCAATAGCGTAAATTATCGAGCGAAGAAGCTTAATTCGTCCTCCAAATGATAGAACATGTGCTTGCCAACCCTCCAATCTTGCTTGAACAAATGGATGAGACCTTGACAATCTGTATCACGAGCGTATTGAATCGATAAAGAAAGTCCTAGATACTTTACCGGCAGCTGACCCAACCCAATTTGAAGAATGCTCGACCACTTTTCCTTCTTCGGACAATCCCTACTGAGATAAATTTGGCGCTTTCTCTATTTAGCTTCAATCTTGACACCCAAGCAAAATCTTTCAATACTTTGTTGAGAGCATTGATTGATCTTTCAGAAGGCTCTATGAACACAAGTAAATCATCAGCGTAAATTAAATGAGAAATTAAAGGCTAACAACGAGAGTAAAGTAGACCAATTTGTTTCGAGTGAACATTAAGATCCATTAAGCAGAGAAAAATTCCATCACAATAGTAAACAGGTACGGAGAGAGTGGATCCCCCTGTCTAATACCTCGATTGCTTCCAAAGTATCCACACGGTTAGCCCTGAACAAATAGAAATGTAGGAGTTGAGATACATTTTTGATTCTCTCGACCCACCAATCTTCAAAACCCAAATTGCGAAGCGCGTGACACACAAAGTCTTTGTTAACCATATCATACGCCTTCCTCAGATCGAGTTTAAAACATTCTTTTTCGTCCTCCACGCTTGTTAAACTCACGCACTAATTCATGAGTTACTAAGTAGTTTTCTGCGATAGATCTTCCTTGATAAAGGCATACAAGTTCTCCGATATTAGGCTCTGCATAATTTCCTGCATTCTATTACACATAACATGAGTAATAATTTTGTAAAGAAAATTACAGCAAGATATCGAACGAAAGTCCCCGAGCTCGGTCGCACCCTCATTCTTAGGAATTAACGTCAAGAAGGTATGATTAATTTCTTTGATGAGCCGCCCGGTGTTGAAGAAGTCTCTCACTATAAGCAAAACTTGATGCTTCAATTCTCCCCAACGAAGTTTGTAAAATGCGGTATTAAAGCCATCAGGTCCTGGAGTCTTGATTGGGCTTGCATTCTTAATGATCACCTCAATTTCTTCCAACGTTACCTCCCACTTTAACATCATATTACCTCCCTCTGACACTAAGCGTTTGCATACTAACGGAGGGAAGTTAACCGTATAATCAGATTGTTATACAATGCAGAAAAGTACATGATCGCTTCCCCTCAAAATCTCGGGTTGTTGTCAGAAGGATGCTGCTTTCATCCAGTATAGGACCAAGCGTATTTCGGTGATGGCATGCTTTGATAGTAGAGTGGAAGAATTTCATACAACGGTCCCCCTCTCAAAGCCATACATACTTCGCCTGTTGTTGCAATCGAACTTCCTCCTAGAACCGAGCCTGTCTGACCCTATCCTACAATTCCATCTCCTTCGACACCAACTCCGCATTCGTCGGAGAAGCTTGAACTTGCGTCTGCACGTCCCATAGCTCCTTCTCCATTGTGGCAATGTTCGAAACTGGTTTCCTTCGACTCCAACCCTTCAATGCCGACTTGATCTGCTTAAGTCTTTAAATAAAACAAAACTATGGAGTCCCAGTAAATGAAACAGCAAGACTGCTAGAAATCGCCTCACTATAACACTCCTGCAAAGGCTAAGCATTATCGAACCGAAACGACCGACGCCTCATGGAGTTGAGGAAACAAGGCGAATGAGAAATGGAGTATGGTCACTAGTCCCACATGGAAGTCTCTTCGCCTTGACATAAGGAAATAGCCCTAGCCAAGCCTGGTTACAAAGAGCTCTATCCAATTGGCATACGACACAATTTTGTGTCGAGCTATTACTCCAAGTCCATAGATGTCCAGATCTGGCCATACATGTAAGTCCAGATGAAAGGGTTGGTGCAGTGGCCTATCGATTAGACTTGTCGCCTACGCTCGAGGGAGTTCATAACATGTTCCTATATCGCAGTTGAGACGGTACATGGCAGACCCTAGTCACGTATTGGATTACTCCGAGTTAGAAGTGGGGCCTACTCTCAACTATCCAGAGCAGCCCGTAGAGATTCTGGATCGTCGGGAGAGGTGCTCCGGAACCAGGTTATACCATTGGTTCGTGTTGCATGGAGGCATCACTCTCCAGGTGAGTCTACCTGGAGAGAGAGGACGAGATGCGGGAGCGATACCCTTATCTTTCGAGCCTTGAGGTATTATTCTCTTGTTCTTGCTTTGTTTCTTGCGCTAGTTTGCTCTAATTTCAAGGACGATATTTTTTAGGAGGCTAGATTTGTCACCCCCCCACTATCCTAGATAAGGCTATATTAGTCATTCACATTATTTTATTATTTAAATATTATTTAAGTTATTATTGTTGTGTAATTACCTTGATGGTTAAATAATTAATTTTTAAAGATAAAATGTATTATAAAATTGAGTTTATTATATTGCTTTTAATATACTTAATAAATATGGGATACCAATATTTAGTTTTATTTAAATAATTTTAGATTTTGTATAAATTATAGGATTTTATTCTTCTATGGAGTATATATATATATATTATATATATAGATATATATTAATATATATTATATATATATATATATTATAATATATCTATATATAGATTATAAATAGAAATATTATGTATATGGGTTAGCTAATGGTTTTTAATAAATGAATATAAATACGTATATGTATGTATAATATATATATCTATATATATATATATATATATTTATATATATATATATATAATATATATATATTAATATATATAATAAAAAGACAAAAGCAAAAGCAAACAAACAAACAAAATATATATATATATATATATATATAAAAAAAAATATATCTATATAAAAGTATATATATAAAAAATATATATATATTATATATATATATTTATATATATATATATATATATATATATATATATATATATATCTATCTATATATATATATATATATAAAATATATAATAAAAGACAAAGCAAACAAACAAACAATGCACACACACGCACCAACAGAGACACACCCGAGCCCATAATAGCAGCCAACCCCTTCCCTATTAAACCCGAGCACAGCCGAGCCTTTGGGCTTTCGAACCCGACACCCCCTTGGTTTTTATACGATAGAGAGAGGAGAGAATTTTTTTTGTAAAACCCTAAGTGCATGCCGCCACCCTAACCCAACGACACCCAGGACCTCGCCGTCGACCCTCACGGCAGCCTATGAACCGCCGGTCGGCAGCCTCTGGTCGGCAAAATCGTGCGCAATAGAGCAGTAACAGCAGCCTTGACCCCGACTTCACGAGGTGATTTCTCGACGCTCAATCGACCGTTTGTCGATCCGCCTTTTCTGGTACATAGACAACATATACATATTTAATTTCCTTCAAGATAATGTTAATTCGTATCATGTGCAACGAAAAATGAGTTCCAAAATAAAAAAAACTTGATTTATTGGACGTTAGAAACTGTCCCAACATTTTCTGTTTGCGGTCGATTTGTGACCAGTGTGTCGCGAGTTTTGAAAATCGATGTGAATAGACTTGTAGACAACCTATAGGAGATCAAAACCTTTCTTGTAGATTTAATTTTCACCAATTATACAGAAAGTTATTCGTTTGTGAAATTTGAGAAAAAAACTGATTTTCAAAACTAAATTTTTAGAAAA
The DNA here is from genome assembly GCA_029216955.1 of Iris pallida. Classification (NCBI taxonomy): domain Eukaryota; kingdom Viridiplantae; phylum Streptophyta; class Magnoliopsida; order Asparagales; family Iridaceae; genus Iris; species Iris pallida. The sequence continues at coordinate 3,663,986 of JANAVB010022397.1, read as the reverse complement.
ATTTCTCGATACGAAATGCGCCCCGAAAATCGGGCGACGTAGTCGTGAACCGAAAGCATCGAAAGGTGCGTATCGACATTACGGATGTGTGGGCTTTGACGAAATTTAAATTGGTTGCGTGTGCGCGACGAATTTGATGCATATCCGTCAAAATTCACCGTATCGACCTTTTTGTAAATTTGCCAATTACTTTGTGCACGTTCGTCATCTCGAGATAAACTTGCGCCAATAGGACCATGTCATTTTTTTGGTCCTGTATGCCAAGTTTGGTCCGATTCTGAGAAGGTCGACCGAAACGCTATTTTGGCGGGCCCGCGATCCGATCCAACGGGCGAATTTGTGCACGGTCCACCGAAATCCAACTTTAGACATACGATGGGTTTATCTCGTCAAACTGGACCTATAGACATATAGTTTGATAACTTTAGAGACCGTAGATGCTGGCATGCTTTTCGGTGCAAAGTGGGTCCAACGACGGACATCGTTTTTGCCCAAATTATCATTTTGCCCCTGTATCCAGAATTGGACTTATGGGTAGGCTATTCTTGATAATTTGACTATTCTGAAAATATTGGTAATGTCTGTTTCAGTATTAGAAGACTGTTGTGCGATTTGATTGTTCGTGGCTCATTTGATTGGTTGGTAGTATCGATTTCCTCAGCTCAGGCCTCAGGCGAGTACATTCTCTGATAGTTTTTATTGCTTTGATATCTACTATATCCGATTTGGTTGTAGTATTTTACTTGATTCTTGACACGAGGATACACAGACTAGTATCATTGGATCTCGTCATGAGAATATTCCCAGCTTACCTAGTATTACATTGTTCGATCTTGTTTCCTGTACTTGTATAGACATAGATTTGGGAGTGGGTTGGCCCCCTACTTTTAAATCCTGTGTCATAACGTATCATGGTTGGATCCATTATACTATTCTGGGATGGGAAGTTATTAGAGGTTATGTGATTGTTTGCCATTGATTATAAAAGAACGAACAATTATCGGAGGACTGAACTTAGACTCACAATACAAACTCGCTTGTACAAAGAAAGCCTAGGCGAAAACCTAGGTACAGCAATCTAAGTACAATTGTTTATTTTAGATTCTGGGGGGTGACGATAGAGGCTCGGAAAAGCGACGGCAGCTCTGCCTTACTCATTGGACGATCGGGTGCAGCCTTGGCTCTGGAGAAATACTTGGCGTTGATGAAGAAATGCTCTCTTTGTTCTCTCTGGACTCGGGCCAGGGTCGTCTCTCTGCCTCCTGCTCCGTATGTGTGTCTGTTCCTTCTCTCTCCCTTGCAAGAGAATGGCACCTTGCTATTTATAAGAGTGGGGGACATCATTAGGGTTTTGCAATGATGCCCATTCCCACAAGTCACTGGTCTGAAAGTTAATCTGGGTCGTCCATCTTGCATATGATAGATTTAAGCAATTAATGTGATTGCGTTAAATCTCTGTAGATAATAAATGCTGATTGTCACGAATATTCGCGCTTGTAATGTCCTGCCACGGTCTAATTTGCTCGATTTGATTGATCTAGGCATTTATTGCAACAAATCTGATTAAGATTTGTTAACACCCATAATCCCAGAAGATAAGACTGCCACGTGTCTCAATCATCTTGGCAGAGCCGCAGATGCATGGACTGCATGATGCTAAATGGCCGCATGAAGATGACACCGCATGGGGATGACACGCCCATGAAGATGGACAGCCGCATGGGAGTGGGCGGCCGCATAATGGATGCAGCCGCATGCTGAAGGTCGGTCGCATAAGGATGCAGCAGCATGCTGATGGTCGGCGCATATAATATGTAGCAGCCGTATGCCTCGGATTAGATGGATTCTGCCAACTGTGAGAAGCTTTTTTCTCTTCCCTAGGAACGCGCCATTACGTCAGTCATTATTGCCCCTTTTTGTCAGAGCTGTCATTTCGTCAGAGTTGTCAGCCGTCAGGGCATTAAATGCAGCAAAAGACGAAGGGAAGAAGCTATTGAAGGCCACGTGGCTCCTCTCTGGGCCGCATAGAGTTATTCGAGCCAGATAGATGCTTGAACCGCATGGATCCCTGAGCCGCATGGGGGTCCTTGGCCGCATAAACCTTTTTTTTTCTTTTCCATGCTTCTACAAGACCCCCTTCAAAGTTTTCAATTGCAAAATTAAATACTTTGAATAAGAGCATGGCCATGTATAAACTCCTCTGGCCGCATGGGTGTCTCAGCCGCATAGCCCCTCTCAGCCGCATGGCCACCTGAGCCGCATGGTCGTTCCAGCCGCATGGCCATCTGAACCGTATGGGCTCCTTGCCACGTCTTCATGCCATGTGTGCAAATTTTACATTGATTACCCTTGATTTGCTGTCAGATTCAAGGCCGCTTTTTGGGGCAGGATCCCAAAAGTTTAGCCTTAAATAATCAGATCGCCTTGATAACCGAAGATCAGTTATTTTGCACATGAATCGATGCGTCGGTCCATTGGGGTTCTGCCTATACTATCAGGGTGTTTGGGAAAGACATTCTTTTACTTTCTGCTATTGGTCCTGGCCTCTTGTCTTCGTCCTCCATCTTCGATCATAGTAATGGCTCCCAAGAAGACTTTGCGGCGAAGAAGGCAGCGTCTTCATCGCGGCGAAGGGTAGAAAGCTGTTTCTATGGCGACGAATGTGGCAGCTCCTCCGCCAGCTGACGTGCCTGTAGTTCACCTCGACGTCTACCCCGCTATCGATGGTAAGGACCTTTGCATGAGTTTGGACCCTAACTGTCATGGCTACGTCACATATTTTATGCGCGAGCCTTCATCTTCATGTGTGCCGCATGTACATCATGGTCAAGCCGCTAGCCGCATGAGAATCGTTGTTGTGGCCGCATACGCACCTCTCAACGAAGCCACAAAGGCTGCGCTGAGCCGCATAGACTCGTATGATTTGTTTGTCACGTGAAGCGTAAACTTATCCGAACTCTAAGAGCCTAGAGGTGCT